>JAGDYQ010000109.1:2879328-3004328 GCA_021962125.1 Bulinus truncatus
TGGTGGACAGACAAGTCATATAAGAAAGAAAGGGGAGATCAGTAAGAAAAAAAGTGGGAGTGGGCAGGCCGGAAGTGAAGTGAATTAGAAATAACTGATGCGCAAGTATTTGGTTTTGATGTTTTTTTTTTCTTGTCAATGCTTTGACTCCTGTGTTCCCCCCCCCCCCAATCTCGCCCCTTCCATCAATGGTCGCTATAATTGTGCCAGTTTCTCCTTTGAAGTGTCTTGGTAATAAAAAAAGCAACAACAAATGAATGACAGACTATTGCATAGGCGGACCATTTTGTCCACCCAAGTGAAGGAGGGAGGGTGGAGACACTAATCTTGCCATGAAAAGGGCGTTTTTTAGGACTTCAGTATTTTCTTCCGACACTGAAATGGGCGGCATATTTGGAATACGCCTCGGGCACCTCTATGGCCAGTTACGCCTTACTGGTTACACCCTACTGGTTACACCCTGCTGGTTACACCCTACTGTCTACACCCTACTGTCTACACCCTGCTGGTTACACCATACTGTCTACACCCTACTGTCTACACCCGTGTTTCCGAACGTGGGGCCCACGCCCCACAAGAGGGCAATTTGATTTTTAAGGGGGGCAATTCGAAAATGGACTCGATACGAGTTTTACCCTTTCGCTCCGGGCCATTTAACCCTTTGGGCACTATAGTCGCCGCGCGTCGCCTCTACTGATTGGCAACTAGAGTCGCCGCGCGTCGCCGATTTCGGGTTGTTCCGTTGCCGATAGTGCTACATGTTTTTAATTGCTTATTTTAAGCTTTTGAATCTCTGAACACGGAGAGCGTTAGTTATTCTATTTTATTCCATAGTAAACTGAGTGGTGCAAGCAAGAAAAAAACTCGTCAATATTCAGAGGACTATTTAAAATTTGGATTCATACCCGCTGTCCACGATCCGCGGATGCCTTTTAGTCTTTTATGCCAATTATGCTTGACCAACTAATCAATGAAACGAGGTCGTCTTGAGGCACATTTAAGGCAAAACATAGTGCTCATATTAATTCAGATTTGAATTAGTTTAAACTTTAAAGACAAATTTTGAAAAGAGAGCAACATTAAAGTCCTTATTTACTGCTCATACTTCAACTACTAATCGTGTTCTTGAGGCTACTTATCAAATTTCTTTATTCAGCGCAAAAACTGGAAAAAATCATACTATAGGAGAGAATCTAATAAAACCGTCAATATCAGCATTTCTTAAAACGGTTCTTCAAAAAGATGACAAAGATGTAAAAGCTATGCCACTCAGTAACAATACTGTTAGCAGAAGAATAGATGAAATGAGTAAAGATATTGAAAAACAACTTGTTGAAAAGTTGAAAACAACAAATTTCTCAGTGCAAATGGATGAATCAACTTTGAGAGACAATGAGGCAGTATTAATAACTTACGTAAGATATATTGATAAAGGGAATTTTTCTGAAGAAATGTTGTTCTGTAAAAGATTAGAAAGCACCACTACCGCCAAAGATGTGTATAATCTGCTGAAAAACTACTTAGATGTCAATGATATACCGATAAAAAATATAACATCTTGTGCTGCAGATGGTGCTCCTAATATGATTGGGCAAAAAAATGGTTGCTTAAAATTGATGAAAGATGAGAATCCAGAAATGATTCTTGTGCATTGTGTTATTCATAGGGAAAACTTGGTAGCTAAAAACATCTCGCCTGGTCTTAATGAAGTACTACATTCAGTAATAAAGTGTGTTAATGCTATTAAAGCTAATGCCAAAGGTGAGCGTCTCTTCAAATTATTTTGTGAAGAAAAAAATGAATACCATGTGATACTTTTACTTCATACTGAAGTAAGATGGCTATCAAAAGGGAACTGTTTGAAAAGATTTATGCAACTGCTTGATACTCTTAGTGATTTTGTAAGCGACAAGCCTGAAATGAAGTATCTGTTAACAATCGATGGTAAAGCATTTGTGAGTTATTTAGCCGATATCTTTGAAAAATTAAATATATTAAATAAACAACTTCAAGGAACAAATAAAACACTTGTCGATGCAAAAGCGAAGATATTTGGTTTCATTACTCTTATTGAGTTATGTCAGAAACAAATTAACAACAAAAACTTTGAACAGTTTTATTGGCTCCAAAAATGTGAAGTAACTCACACCGCTTTACTTGTTATTGTCAATCATCTGAATATTTTATCGGCTGATTTTAAAGAAAGATTTTCTGATTTAAAACAAATTTATTTTCCAACATGGATGATGCAGCTAATGTTAGTGGATTTGTCTGATATATCAAATATGTAGTATCAAGAAGAACTCACAGAGTTGCAAAATGTTGAGTCAGTTAAACTTTATTTAATATAAAAGGTGCGATGGCATGGCTTTGTGAGGAAACAGAAATCAAATACCCAAATTTAACCAAATGTGCAAGAAAACTATTGCTACCATTTCCATCTTCATATCTAGCTGAATGTGGATTTAGTGCTGTAAATGATTTACTGTTAAAAAAAACATATAACACGACCTAATATAAAAGCTCTGTGGATATAACACGACGCGGAGACTTGAGACTGAAGCTAACCAAATTGGAACCTAATATAAAAGCTCTGTGCACATGAATGTGGATTTAGTGCTGTAAATGATTTACTGTTAAAAAAAAGAAGTCGGCTGGATATAACACGACGTGGAGACTTGAGACTGAAGCTAACCAAATTGGAACCTAATATAAAAGCTCTGTGCAGCATGCATCAAGCGCAAGGATCTCACTAAACTGGAATAATAAATTAATATAGAAATATGTTTATTTAATTTTTTTCGTATTAGAATTTCAGTTTAACATTATATTTTTTGAAAATTTACTTATTGTTTTTCGTTAACAAGTTCCTAGTGATTTCTTCCTAAAACCTATTATTTAAGTATCTCAAGTGAACAATCAATCAATCAATTTTTTGATATTGAAAATTATGTATTTTACATGATGGGGGGGGGGTGCATATGAATTTGAGAAAGGCTAAGGTGGGGCACAACATGAAAAAGGTTGGGAAACACTGGTCTACACCATGCTGGTTACACCCTACTGGTTACACCTTGCTGGTTACACCCTACTGGTTACACCCTACTGGCTACACCCTGCTGGTTAAATGAGAGCCACAACCCAGTTTTTCGCGGGGGTGGGTGGGCGGATGGTCGTGCGGTAAAGCGATCGACTGTCGACTTTAAGGTACCTGGTTTGATCACCGGTGAGGAAATTTCTCAGTTCCCGAAATATCTCCCGTGGTGCCTCCATAGCCATTGCACTATCGGCTATGGTTCGTATGAAAGAACCGTCGCATTCGTGGTTTATAGGATCTAAGAGATTTCCAATTATCCTTACAGGGACTTCACACACACATATATCCAGTTTTTCTTACTGTAAAAAAAAAAATATTGTTATTATTGCCACTTCATAGCCGTTTGATTAGATTTATTATATCCTGCTTGAAACTCTGTATTGAGTTTATATAATGCATTGGGGATTTTTTTTTTTACTATCATATATTATAAAGTATTTTCTAGGTCATCTGCTAGAACGAAGTGAGTAGTAAAACCTCTGGTCAAACGGCGCAGTGAAGTAATTCTTGAATCGATATGTGATACTCATCATAAAAGTATTGGAATACATCCTCACCAAGGCATACACACATGCTGCTACATACTTACTTATACATCCAAGTGTCTGAACGATAACAAAACCTTTACCGACTCCGATACTATTAACGATTTTTCCCTAAAAAAACCGATTCAGAATCCACTGCCGTATTCCAATATATATATATATTTATAAATAGACCAAATAGATTTATGGAATGCTGGGAAAATGGGTTAGATTGGGGTACATCGGCACGGGTGAGAATTTTGAAATTGGATACAAAACTTCTTCGAGTCCGATTCCAACTACGATATTTAAAAAAAAACTTGAACGAATCGACTACAATACATCCAGCCTACTAAACACAACAAATGCATGCACAAAATACATGCACACAAGCACACACGAACCTAGAGATCTCAATAGATTAAAAAGGAAACAACTCTTCACTGTAGCGACACTCAAGCACAGTCCAATCCCAATCCAATCACAGTCCAATCACAGTCTATTCACAGTCCAATCCCAATCCAATCCCAATCCGATCACAGTCCAATCACAGCTCCAATCGCAGTCCAATCACAGTCCAATCACAATCCAATCACAGTCCAATGTGTAAAATAGGACATCCAATAAACTACTTTCTCTGTTTAGTTTTAT
This sequence comes from Bulinus truncatus, assembly GCA_021962125.1. Taxonomy (NCBI): domain Eukaryota; kingdom Metazoa; phylum Mollusca; class Gastropoda; family Planorbidae; genus Bulinus; species Bulinus truncatus. Next base: position 2,883,601 of record JAGDYQ010000109.1, read on the forward strand.
ATATTAGAGACATATGTCTGTCTGTTTGTCAGTGTGTATGTATGTGTGTGTGTGTGTGTGTGTGTGTGTGTGTGTGGATATTTTCATCGACCTCTCTGTTGCTACAAGCCCTTATCCACCGTCAAACGAATAATTCAAACCATCGAATCAAAGAACACATGCACACATAAACATACTTACACACTGCCACACAGACACATAACAATTACCAGGGAGTTAATTGGAATGTCCTCCACCCCCGTGGTACATCGCGGTCCTAGCATCCCCCCCCACCTACTCACCTACGCCCCCGGCGTCATAAAACCAATGACCTCTGAACTTGGGACATTTTATTGTTTTTTTTTTTTCATGTTGTCACAGTCTGTGACTTGTGAACGTGTGGAGAGGGGAATTTCGTCACACAGTCTAGTCCGTCCTTACACCCACTCATGTCAACAGCTACTACAGCAAGCAAACAAAAAAAAAACAGCCATTACAGCGGTGATTGGTTGAGGGGCGGGGCGGGGGGGACAACTCTTTATACGTGATTTTTGTATGTATCGATCTTTCCGTTTGGTATCTGTTCCCTCAGGCGATGTCCTGATTGCTTTTGACTCTTTCCCTCCCCCCTTCCCCCCCCCACACCCCCCCTCACACCCACCTTCAAGTCACCATTAGATAATGTCAACTCAGAATATAAAAAAAATTGCACTCACGCTTACATTAAGTTTCACGAGCACACAATCTGTAGGGTACACAACCGACCGAGTGAGAGCCATCACACATTATGTAGGGTACACAACCGACCGTGTGAGAGCCGTCACACATTCTGTAGGGTACACAACCGACCGTGTGAGAACCGTCAGACAATCTGTAGGGTACACAACCAACCGTGTAAGAACCGTCACACAATCTGTAAGGTACACAACCGACCGTGTGAGAGCCATCACACATTCTGTAGGGTACACAACCGACCGTGTGAGAACCGTCAGACAATCTGTAGGGTACACAACCGACCGTGTAAGAACCGTCACACAATCTGTAGGGTGCACAACCGACCGTGTGAGAACCGTCACACAATCTGTAGTGTGCTCAACCAAACCGTGTGAGAACCGTCACACAATCTGTAGGGTACACAACCGACCGTGTGAGAGCCATCACACAATCTGTAGGGTACACAACCAAACCGTGTGAGAACCGTCACACAATCTGTAGTGTACACAACGAAACCGTGTGAGAGAGCCGTCAAACAATCTGTAGGGTACACAACCGACCGTGTAAGAACCGTCACACAATCTGTAGGGTGCACAACCGACCGTGTGAGAACCGTCACACAATCTGTAGTGTGCTCCAACCAAACCGTGTGAGAACCGTCACACAATCTGTAGGGTACACAACCGACCGTGTGAGAGCCATCACACAATCTGTAGGGTACACAACCAAACCGTGTGAGAACCGTCACACAATCTGTAGTGTACACAACGAAACCGTGTGAGAGAGCCGTCAAACAATCTGTAGGGTACACAACCGACCGTGTAAGAACCGTCACACAATCTGTAGGGTGCACAACCGACCGTGTGAGAACCGTCACACAATCTGTAGTGTGCTCAACCAAACCGTGTGAGAACCGTCACACAATCTGTAGGGTACACAACCGACCGTGTGAGAGCCATCACACAATCTGTAGGGTACACAACCAAACCGTGTGAGAACCGTCACACAATCTGTAGTGTACACAACGAAACCGTGTGAGAGAGCCGTCAAACAATCTGTAGGGTACACAACCGACCGTGTAAGAACCGTCACACAATCTGTAGGGTGCACAACCGACCGTGTGAGAACCGTCACACAATCTGTAGTGTGCTCAACCAAACCGTGTGAGAACCGTCACACAATCTGTAGGGTACACAACCGACCGTGTGAGAGCCATCACACAATCTGTAGGGTACACAACCAAACCGTGTGAGAACCGTCACACAATCTGTAGTGTACACAACGAAACCGTGTGAGAGAGCCGTCAAACAATCTGTAGGGTACACAACCGACCGTGTAAGAACCGTCACACAATCTGTAGGGTGCACAACCGACCGTGTGAGAACCGTCACACAATCTGTAGTGTGCTCAACCAAACCGTGTGAGAACCGTCACACAATCTGTAGGGTACACAACCGACCGTGTGAGAGCCATCACACAATCTGTAGGGTACACAACCAAACCGTGTGAGAACCGTCACACAATCTGTAGTGTACACAACGAAACCGTGTGAGAGAGCCGTCAAACAATCTGTAGGGTACACAACCGACCGTGTAAGAACCGTCACATAATCTGTAGGGTGCACAACCGACCGTGTGAGAACCGTCACACATTCTGTAGTGTGCTCAACCAAACCGTGTGAGAACCGTCACACAATCTGTAGGGTACACAACCGACCGTGTGAGAGCCATCACACAATCTGTAGGGTACACAACCAAACCGTGTGAGAACCGTCACACAATCTGTAGTGTACACAACAAAACCGTGTGAGAGAGCCGTCAAACAATCTGTAGGGTTCATAACCAGACCGTGTGAGAACCGTCACGCAAAGTTTGGTCGCTGTAGTTTTATTACTGATATTTTTACTCACACCTCGAGATAGAGTGTCAGCCGATGACGAAACAACCAATCCCACACAATTTGTGAGTGCAACAGTTGAGAATGAATGGCTCAGCCAGACAATGGGCGCATGGAGGGCTCGATATATGGGGAGCTCAGCCGGACAAGGGTCGCATTGAGGGCTTGATTGATAGAGAGCTCGACGATTGAGGGCACAGGTCACCAGTTCGAGTCTCCTTGTTACGCCACTTACCTCCAGTCTGTTGTGGTGCCTCTTTGACATCCCAGGCCGTTGGTGAAAACAGCACTTTATTTTTATTTTTAAGGGGCCGCATTAAAAAAAAATAACGGAGAAGCCACATGCGACTTTTGGAGCAGCATTCGGCCACCTCTGGCCTAAGCTAGTGATAGTGTGTGTGTGTGTATGTAAGTGCCTGTAAGGATGTGGTGAGATCTCTTAGATCCAATAGGCCTCTAATTGGAAATGTTGCATCTTCACCATAGCTAATAGTGCAATGACCATTGAAGCACCACGGGGGAATTTCATTGTGACGGAGATCAAACCCGGGACCCTCAGATCGATAATCGAACGATTTATCACACGATCATATGTCCCCCCAGAATTAATGGGATGTGGTCAATACGATGTCTTTAGATATAATAAGCGCAGTACCCTCCTTATAGATGGGCCCCCCCAAGGCAACCATCTAGGCCCCCCTCTGTCTATGGAACCCTTCCCCCTTACAGTATTAATTCCTTCCAATATGATGACATAAGGGTCCTTAACGGGTAACGGGTCCTTTTTGCATTGGGCTCTAAATATTTTTTTTTAGAAAACACCTGGCCCCCTCACTCCCTCCCCCCTCCCCCTACACCCAGTGACCTAAGAAGGGCTCTGAATAAATAGGTATGCTTAAGCGTTAAAAGATTAAAATCTCATCTTTACTGGGGGGGGGTAGTTGTGGCTGGCTCCTTCCCAAGGGCCTTTAGCAATGCCCCATTCTAAATTGCCCCCTTGCACGGGCGCCTAATAACCCCCACCCCACCCCACCATACACTTCTAGCCAAGCAATGCACTGTAACCTTCTCCCCCAATGAGTTGGTACCTGTAAAGTTACTTGTCCATGTCCAATACGTCCTTCAATAAGTCCCTCAATAAGTCCTTCAATACGTCCTTCAATAAGTTCTTCAATAAGTCCTTCAATAAGTCCTTCAATAAGTCCTTCAATAAGACCTTCAAAGAATACACCTGTAGCGATATGGACTTTGATCCGATGAGAGGGAGGTCAGTCAATGGTTCTCATATTGAGATTTTTGTGTGTGTGTGTTATGCCCACTTTTACTCACACACGACTATTAGTATGGTCCTTATGAAACGCAAATGCATAAAACGTGAGTGCATCAAGTATTAAAGTTCAATCAATTGTACCAGCATATCATTTAGCGGATTTAAAATTTTCAAATTGCACACACAGGTGTGCTGCATGTATAGATAAATAGGCAGAAAGTTGGCAGTTTCTTAGACAGACTTTTTTGGATACGGACAGATAGATAGACAGACAGACAGACCGACGGACGGACGGACAGACAGACATAGAGACAGACAGACGTATAGCGAGATAGATAGATAGATAGATAGATAGATAGATAGATAGGTAGGTAGGTAGGTAGGTAGGTAGGTAGGTAGATAGATAGATAGATAGACAGACAGACAGACAGACAGACAGACAGATAGATAGATAGATAGATAGATAGATAGATAGATAGATAGATAGATAGATAGATAGATAGATAGATAGATAGATAGATAGATAGATAGATAGATAGATAGATAGATAGATAGATAGATAGATAGATAGATAGATAGATAGATAGATAGATAGATAGATAGATAGATGCTAAATTGGGTGATCAATGTCTTCTCAGATATAAACCACCACATCAGCAAACCACCACATCAGCAAACCATCACTTACACCAATCACATTGGCCCTGTCATGTAATTGAAAGTCAAATTACATTGAATCTGCCATGTAATTGAAAGTCAAATTACATAGAATCTGTCATGTAATTGAAAGTCAAATTACATTGAATCTGCCATGTAACTGAAATTCAAATTACATATAATCTGCCATGTAATTGAAAGTCCGGTTATTATCAATACATGTATTAAAATTAATTGGAATAAAAAAATGGTTAAAAAATATTAAACTTTAGTTTTACCTTACATAGCTTACTCAAACAAGTAGCACGGTATCAAAATTTAACTCAAACAAGTAGCACGGTATCAAAACTTAACTCAAACAAGTAGCACGGTATCAAAACTTAACTCAAACAAGTAGCACGGTATCAAAACTTAAACAAGTAGCACGGTATCAAAACTTAACTCAAACAAATAGCACGGCATAAAAACCCCAACAAGTAGCACGGTATCAAATTATGTAATCAATAAGCTCAATATGTCAAAGCTAAGCTAAAAAAAAAAATCACCCCATCTAGCGGACTTAAATTTAATTTGATTCTTATTTCTCATGCTATGTTCGACGCATTTGTAAACATTGCAGATTCTGCCGATTCGGCTTACTATAAAATATGTTGTCCTAGATTCAACATTGAATTCTCAGCTTTCGCTGCAATAATTTTCTCCACTACCACTACTATTAATAATAATAATAATAAAATAAAATGTTCATCTCATTGGACTGATATGACACGAGCAGCGGTTCCAGAAATAGTTTGTGCACTCACTTTCCAGACTAAGGGGAGAATTCTTAAATTTGATATGGGTTATTTGAATCCTAGTTCGTGAGCGCGCTTAAGTCATCAGGTAGTAGTAGTAGTAGTACCATTTTGATGGTTTTGTTTTTTTTTTTTGTTTTGTTTTTTTGATGGACTATGTATCGGATTTTCCCCATAACAACGAGGTCAAAGGTCACAAGTTATGTTTCAATTATAAGTCCGGGCTGTTGTTATTCTGGGCTGTTGTTATTCTGGGCTGTTGCTATTCTGGGCTGTTGTTATTCTGGGCTGCTGATATTCTGGGCATTTGTTATTCTGGGCTGTTGATATTCTGGACTGCTGTTATTCTGATATATATATATATATATATATATATATATATATATATATATATATATCATATATAATAATACTCATTTCCAGTGTGCGTTAAATCGAAAGTAAAGAATTAATACAACAGTATTCCAGTTTAAAATACAACCATGAAAAAAATCGGATCTGCCCGAAACCAAAAAATAACCTAGCCTAGCGATCAAGCATAAGGGGATATAACTCTATGCAAAGGTTTTGCAGGGTACAGCTAGTTATATTTATATTATCAATGCCGTAACTGGGGGGGGCTAGGTAAGGGTGGGGCTGCACCCCCCCCCCCCAAATTAATTCTAAAAATCAAATTTTATTATAAAATATACTTCTTTATCATTGCGTTCCAATTTTTTCTCAGCACGGCCCCCCACCCCGAAAACAAAATCCTGGCTACGGCCTTGTATTATATATATATTTAGAGCTGTGGTTAATATTTTTACTTGTTGTTATTTTTTGAGAAATACATAAAATATTTAAGGGGACGGGAGTCTCATAATGTTCTCCGAAAAGGCACCCGTTCCTATGATGACGCCCGTGTTCGCAGACAACGATGTATAACATAGGCAGACATTACTGACGTTAGGCGATGTATAACACAATGTATAACACAGGAAGACGCCACTGATGTCGGTCAATGTATAACACAGGAAGACGCCACTGCAATGTGTTGAAAATGGGTCGATCTTAGATTTTTTTAGGGGCCCCGGGCGAAAGTGTTGTCGGGGTGATGGTGGGGGGGGGATGGGGGGCGGTATGCAATTGCCTGGTTTGTGGATCCATTATAATGGACTTTGGATTGAAATAAAGCATTGTGAAGGTCTCACATGTCACATAGTGGGATATATATATATATATGTGACGAGCTAAAGTAGATTTAGAGACTGAGACAATCCCCTTCGACCTTTTAACATAGTAGATATCTAAGAATTAGGATTAGCACGAATAATAGTGACAAGGTGACAGACAACTTAGGGCAAGGTGGGAAACAATAGAATAGTAGACAGCGAAGGTGTGAAGACTGGGAGGCGCCGTCGGACAGTCTAGCAGGTTAACAATGACGACCCTGTGACGCTCCTAGAAAGATTAGATAGTGAAGAGACTGTGACGTACTTAGGGTAATTAGGGCACGGACGTTAGGGGTATAAATAGGGGCTGGATTCGGACATTAGTTAGTGAGGGGGCAGTTCGTAGTTATGAGAGGAGTTAGTTATAAGGAGTTTGAGAAGAGAGATAGTTACGAGAGCGACGAGATTAGTTTAGAGATCTTTAGTTAGTCAGAGTTGAGGCAGAGCAAATTACTGTGGATTTAAAGATGTATTCGTTTATGGACTTGTTGTATTCTGATGTACATTCATGTAAATAAATCGTTGTACTAACAACGCATCGAGTTTGATTGGTTTTTGAGTTGTGACAAAGGAGTGAGCAAATACGAGTGAAACGGACAGACATTAAGCTAAATTAACATCTCTACGTTGGAATTAAAACATACAACTCATAACATAAACCAAAGGGCCTGAGACGTTCATAGAGCATAATCAAAAAGAGCCCGTAACATTTATGGAATAAAAGGAAAAGAGCCCGTAACAATATATATATATATATATATATATATATATATATATATATATATATACAGAGCCGTAGTTGAATTACATTTCTCAGCACCCTCTACCCAATCTGAAAAATGCTAAATAAAACATTTAACAGCGTTCATTTAACGACGCCCCGCTTCCACTAGTTCGTCACCCGTACTACCCTCCCCACCCCCCCCCACTACAGCTGACATGATTGTGTTTGAGCAAAATTGCACAGTCGGGACTGGGCCAGTGATTCTCAAAGTGTGATCCATCGGGTTGACCCAGACTTGACTTCAACAGGGTCCAAAAAAAAATTATAAAAAATTTTCAAAGATGACTATATCGATAATATCTACAACAATACAATCGAACTTTTTTTTCTTTAAATTTTGTTTTCTTTCTTTATAGATGGGCTTAGTAAGGAGTTGTACCCGGGTTTTCTAAGTAGGTTTGAGAACCCCTGGATGAGACCATCACTACATAGCTGTATCACAACGCTCCCATTTCTAGAGTTTCCCCTCAGGTGCGAACCCTTGGACATAACCAAAAAAGAGCACCGCTTGTGAAACGATATGTAAACCCATAGATATATATGTAAACCAATATATATATATATATATATATATATATATATATAAACCCATAGATATATATGTAAACCCATAGATATATATGTAAACCCATAAATATATATGCCTAAACCACTTTAAAAAATGTAAAAAAAACAAAATACTACACAAAATATTACATGGAGCGAAACAAAAGATTGTTTTTAGAAGTGAATTGTTGAAAATTAATGCAATCTGTCGCAACACTTTCAAAGCCGCTATTACAGAAAAAAATCTGGCAATGTGTCTGTCTGTGTATTGCTACATTTCATTGGTGTAACTGAACGGTTTACAGAATAAGAAATGACATCAATTTGTTTCTTCTTTCATATTAAACACAGAAGTCGATACAGACTTTTTCTTAATATCTTTTTAACATTACTGCGTGGAAACATTGAAATAAACTGAAATACCTGGGTGGCAATCAATCACACTGTACAATGTACATACATAATATAATATAAAAAAAAACATTGCTGTTGTTAAAACTCTGAGATGTGAGTTATTCATAACTTAAACAACATCACTATGCAGCATTATCACATTGTCTCCTAGTTAAACCATAGATATACTGTCTCCTGGTTAAACCATAGATATATTGTCTCCTGGTTAAACCATAGATATACTGTCTCCTAGTTAAACCATAGATATATCGTCTCCTGGTTAAACCATAGATATATTGTCTCCTAGTTGAACCATAGATATATTGTCTCCTAGTTAAACCATAGATATATTGTCTCCTAGTTAAACCATAGATATACTGTCTCCTAGTTAAACCATAGATATACTGTCTCCTAGTTAAACCATAGATATACTGTCTCCTAGTTAAACCATAGATATATTGTCTCCTAGTTAAACCATAGATATATTGTCTCCTAGTTAAACCATAGATATATATTGTCTCCAGGTTAAACCATAGATAGATAGATATTTATGAGTTAAACACTCTAAATTACGCAAAATAAGAAGAAAAAAAAAGAACAGAACCGCAGTGAATAAAAATAAAACTCAGAAAAAAAAAAACATTTCCCATTTGGCAACTTCGTAACTTCGTTAAAAAACGTGTTTATTCTTTATGTTCTTTTACTCTCTGGACCAGCACGTTATTAAAATTTTGTGTAAAAACATTCAAGTTACATTTAATAGTGACTGAGTGTAATCAACAGCTCAAAGTGATGACGTTATCTTAAACGTTAAATAAAAAAAAGGCATTTTTATAAAAAAAAATTCTGGCATATAATGTTTCTGAAGGATTATGTAAATATGCCAGCTAAGAAATAAAAAAAATTAAATCAATATGAGAATACATGGAGTAAAAGAAACAAAAAAAAAATACTCTTACCTTCCCTATGTAGAAAGGTTAACTAGCGTTTTGTTTTCCTTTTTCTTTTTTATTTTTTTTCAAAACTTGTTATGTATGTTAATCCGTTATGGGCTGTCATACTCCAGCACTGCCCTATATATTATCAATCATCTCCATTTGGAACTGAAGGCAAACAATACAGAAAACATGGAATTAAACAAACACGATGTGGAGAATGAATGGGAGGGGTAGGAAAAAAAGGAGGAGGAGAGGGTGGGAGGGGGGGAGAAGGGGAGTCGCCGCCACCGTTTGTAACGGAAGCGAGTCCTAACGCACCCGCCCACACGCGCACAGACGCGTGCGCTTCGCTTGGCGGAATCAAATCACGACCAGGCCGCGCACCCGCACAAAATTAATGTAGGGAATGGAGGTGTGTGTGGGGGGGGGGGGGAAGGGGGGTTTGGGCTATTTTCAAATTTGATGACACCCCCCACCCCCCAGCTTCCGAAATAGTGCCATCATGGAAAGGTGGGGGGGTGGGGGGTGGGGTTGGTTAGATTTTTGTTTTTAAATTTGTGATTGAAACTTTTTGTATCTTACGGCCGGTTAAGGTCCAGGCGAAGTGGGCGGGATTGAGAATCCGCCCCCCCCCTCCATCCCGCCGGGCGCCTCTATCGCTAGTTAAGTCGCACTAAATTAAAAGATTACACACAAAAAAATATTTTTCTAGAACTTTTCTAGAATGATTATATGTTAGCTTATCAAGAAACAACAATTATCCCATAATCTCATTAATTGCCACACCAGGAAGATACAAATCGTGTAATTTACCAAAAAACATTCAGTTTTCTCAGTTCTTTCCCTTTTTTTAATAAAAGAATATAACCGTAAGATTAAATGTACATTGTACAAGTAATTAACTTGTGAAGTAATTGTGTTTTATTAACATAAAATGAGGTTATACGTAGTAATTAATGTTTTCATAATTTTATTTAAAAAAAAAGGAAAAAATAATAATTAATGCACTGTAAGAGAAGAAAACGAAGGTGTGTGACACAATAAGTGATTTATCATTTATGTTTACTCAAATATTCACTGAAATCTTACACACACAAGTGAGCGACATGCGTGCCTCTGAGACACATATTCACAAAAGCACGCGTAAATTTCAGTGTTTTGTGCAGTGTATTTTGTCTAATTTTTGTTGTGTATCGCCTTCTTGAATAGTGTGTATGATAAAGTGTGAGAATCATCAGAATAAATTTAAAACTACTGACTAAGTGAGAATACAAAAATTAGGGAATTTTAAGTCTGCAAAAGGTATTGTCCCCTTCCCTTCCCCACCTTCCAACCCATCCCAACCCTTGACTGTATTAATTAATTCACATGAACTCTGGAGATTTAAGACAAACAAACCAAACCGATATCCATAAATACAAGAAACAATACATCCAGAGCCGTCCTTTACTTCGGGGAAACGGGAAATACTTTGGCGGTGACCTATTTTACCTATCCATAAGAATCATGGGCCCAATTAGGGACTTGTCATGCGGGCCCCTGAAAAATCCAGAAAAAAGTTTCTGAGTAGGTATCATAGACATGAATCATGGGCCCAAACAGGGGGCTTTTGATGTGGGCCCTTCAAAAATCCAAAAAAGTCTCTCAGTTGGTATCATAGTTCCCTTAGCCCTAACAGATGAAGTTTTGAACTCATCTGTTTCTATAACCTCGGCATATGAGGGGATTGTGTGGTTAGCACAACGCCCAGCCGCCTTTACTTCCCCCAACTTTAAGTCAGGTACCCATTTAAAGCTGGGTGGACTTGTGGGACGACTTTGAAACACATATCACCTGGAAAAATTTCCCATGGTTCTCACCGAGGATCGAACCCAAGACTCTCAGGTTGACATTTGAATGTCTACACCACTCGACCATCCGTCCCACTAGTAGGTATCATAGACATAGGGTTATTCGGTTTATCCGAGTTAATCTTTACTTAAAAAAAAACAGGCTGGCCGTCTTTACGTGTTGATGTTGTTGTTGTTTTGTGTTTGCAAGTAAGTGTTTGTAAACGTGAGAATTTCATTTTGAGAGTATTGTCTTAAAATAAACGCAAGGAATGATGTCATATTTGCGATTTTAAACTTTTGAAACGGGCTGATACAATACAAATTTGTATCGGTCAAAAATAATTATTTTAAGTTGTTGGCGCTCATAATAATAAAAGGTTTTAATCAATATCCATATGGAGAGACGCTGTTGGGGTGTGGGGGCAGTGCCGAACCTAGGGATTTGGGGGCACCGGGGGGCGGCTTGGTCTCTTTGGGGGCCCCTGCTTTTTGACATACGACACCTTTACATGAGATAATGTACTTAATATTTAATGTAAACATTTTTGGGGGCCCCCTTAACCTGGGGGGACTTTCGAATTCGGACCCCCCCCTTCCCCCCACCCTAGGTACGCCTCTTTGTGGGGGGGGGGGGACTATCTAAAAAAAACAGTAATTTTATTAATTGAAATTTTATACTTCCATTAAAGACACCACTTTATGTCAATGGTGTTAAAAAGAGGAAAGTACCAAAAGTATACATCTTGACTTATTAATAACTGTCACCATCAAAATCAAAGAATTGGGTCAATACTGCAAGGTGGTAGCTGTTGACCTCGTTGTAAAGTTGTAACAGTTAAGTCTGTACATCAATGTACTAAAGTTAACTGGTTCAAGTTGTAACAGTTAGGTCTGTACATCAATGTACTAAAGTTAACTGGTTCAAGTTGTAACAGTTAGGTCTGTACATCAATGTACTAAAGTTAAATGTGTTTGTTCAAGTTGTAACAGTAAAGTCTGAACATCAATGTACTAAAGTTAACTTGTTCAAGTTGTAACAGTTAAGTCTGAACATCAATGTACTAAAGTTAAATGTGTTTGTTCAAGTTGTAACAGTTAAGTCTGAACGTCAATGTACTAAAGTTAAATGTGTTTGTTCAAGTTGTAACAGTTAAGTCTGAACATCAATGTACTAAAGTTAACGTGTGTTTGTTCAAGTTATAACAGTTAAGTCTGAACATCAATGTACTAAAGTTAACTGTGTTTGTTCAAGTTTTAACAGTTAAGTCTGAACATCAATGTACTAAAGTTAACTGTGTTTGTTCAAGTTATAACAGTTAAGTCTGAACATCAATGTACTAAAGTTAACTGTGTTTTTTCAACCGTCAACCTACTTATTCCACACTGTTAAACTACTATAAGATGTATGACCACATGCAAAATAAATTATACTTGGACGTTATTTTACAAGAGTTGTTTACATCACATAATGTTAGAGTTAGCACGGTTGAATGAACGGCGAGGAAGGGTAAGGGGAGGAGAGTGTGTGACCAGTCAATGTAGGAGTCAGTGTCGCCAGTTTCTATACACAAAAGAAGCCAAAATTCGATAAGCAAATTTCTGAAAACACGCCAGAGTTATATACAAAATATTTACATTTCGTTTCATATTGTATTTGCCAGTCTTCGTATTTACACAATTTAAAATTTTTGAACTAGTCGAAACCCCGACAGTCGACTAAAACATGTACCTATGTCTCAAAGACATCAAATGACCTTTTGGCAACATTAGTAGTGGACAACACAGCGGACCACAGGTAGCTGATAGTGTGTTGTGTAACACGTGAACTTCCCGCCTTGTTACGTGGAGATTGTGTCTATTGTAACCTGTGACTTTTCTTCTTGGATTGTTAACGTTTCTTTTTTTATTATATCTTTGGATATTTAAACATATTGTTTTGATCATAGTGTGTAGAAGGGACAAACTTGCATTGAAAATAAATCTGTATTAACAATATCAAGGAAATATACAACACAGTGACCATGAACTCATGAGATTATAACCTCTATGCCAAATGTTTATCGCCTTCGTGAAACCACTGTCCACGGTTTGCACGAAATAATGTTTCGACCATGTGTAACTTGTAGTGTGACTAGTGGATTTAGTGTGTGGTTCAGTTATTCGCTGTGATATTTCTACTTGGATTGTTTAGGTTACATTACAAATGTTATATTTTGCTTTGGTTTTAAAAATAATCTCCAATAAGCAGTTCTGTCACTGATCCTAACATGAAGGTTTCAATTTCTCCCACTACTCAGCAGTGCAGTCACTGATACAAACATACATGTTTCAACTTCTCCAAAGAACGCAGCTGACCTGTCACAGATATAATCAAAGTTCTCAACTTATCCATAGAACTGGGAAACATTGACAGCATGTAAGTCTATTTCCTAGTCAGTATATATATATATATATTTTTTTTTAATTCTTATGCATCCAGTTCAACATTGGGTCATATGTTTGTTTTCTTTGTCTTCTGTCTTCGTTGTTTTCGTTATCAACGTGTTTGCCTTTTGTCCGATTCATTTTTCGCTGATTCGATTTACTGGACGATTAATTGTCGTAAATTTTCAATATTGCGTTCTTCCCCCCTCCTCATGGCCTTATGTTTGTATGCAGTGTATGGTTGCATCGGTTGCATGCTTAACACCATAGTATGAAAGGTCAGGGGGAGATAAATCAGGTGGTTAATTGTTGACAGGATGAGTTCGTCGAACTCGTTGAGTGGGTGTGTTTCTGGAAATGTGTACAGGTGAACTAGTTTGTTCAAGTCGTGATGTCGGGTACTGTAGATAGTAGAAATGTGTACAGGTGAACTAGTTTGTACAAGTCGTGATGTCGGGTACTGTAGATAGTAGAAATGTGTACAGGTGAACTAGTTTGTACAAGTCGTGATGTAGGGTACTGTAGATAGTAGAAATGTGTACCGGTGAACTAGTTTGTACAAGTCGTGATGTAGGGTACTGTAGATAGTAGAAATGTGTACCGGTGAACTAGTTTGTACAAGTCGTGATGTAGGGTACTGTAAATAGTAGAAATGTGTACAGGTGAACTAGTTTGTACAAGTCGTGATGTCGGGTACTGTAGATAGTAGAAATGTGTACCGGTGAACTAGTTTGTACAAGTCGTGATGTCGGGTACTGTAGATAGTAGAAATGTGTACCGGTGAACTAGTTTGTACAAGTCGTGATGTCGGGTACTGTAGATAGTAGAGACTTAATAACTACGAGGGGGTGGCGCGGTTAGATGGGGAACTGAGTGCCCCGGGGAAAAAAATTACTTTGTATTTTCAGAGTCCGCCCCGGGGGCAAGTAATACAAGTACGACACTGACTAAAAGCTGTCGATACAAATGATAACAACTAATACAAGTACGACACTGACTAAAAGTTATGGATAAAAATAACAATTAATGATAATTCACGAAAAGATTCAGATGATATAAATCATAAATGTATTATTATTATATTATTGTTCTATATCGTGTTAGAGTTACTATTTGTTGAGCATAGACATCAGAATAGTGTGGCTTGTAACCAGTGCTGTGCTAGTTACTGTCACACTGTAACTAGTTATAGTTACTAGTTACAACAGATAAAATATAACTAGTTACTCTATTAGTTACTCTATTCAAAATGTAACTAGTTACTTTACTAGTTACTTCACAAAGTAACTAGATAGTTACTATTAGTTACTGGGATTGTTCAAGTTTTAACAGTTAAGTCTGAACATCAATGTACTAAAGTTAACTGTGTTTGTTCAAGTTATAACAGTTAAGTCTGAACATCAATGTACTAAAGTTAACTGTGTTTTTTCAACCGTCAACCTACTTATTCCACACTGTTAAACTACTATAAGATGTATGACCACATGCAAAATAAATTATACTTGGACGTTATTTTACAAGAGTTGTTTACATCACATAATGTTAGAGTTAGCACGGTTGAATGAACGGCGAGGATGGGTAAGGGGAGGAGAGTGTGTGACCAGTCAATGTAGGAGTCAGTGTCGCCAGTTTCTATACACAAAAGAAGCCAAAATTCGATAAGCAAATTTCTGAAAACACGCCAGAGTTATATACAAAATATTTACATTTCGTTTCATATTGTATTTGCCAGTCTTCGTATTTACACAATTTAAAATTTTTGAACTAGTCGAAACCCCGACAGTCGACTAAAACATGTACCTATGTCTCAAAGACATCAAATGACCTTTTGGCAACATTAGTAGTGGACAACACAGCGGACCACAGGTAGCTGATAGTGTGTTGTGTAACACGTGAACTTCCCGCCTTGTTACGTGGAGATTGTGTCTATTGTAACCTGTGACTTTTCTTCTTGGATTGTTAACGTTTCTTTTTTTTATTATATCTTTGGATATTTAAACATATTGTTTTGATCATAGTGTGTAGAAGGGACAAACTTGCATTGAAAATAAATCTGTATTAACAATATCAAGGAAATATACAACACAGTGACCATGAACTCATGAGATTATAACCTCTATGCCAAATGTTTATCGCCTTCGTGAAACCACTGTCCACGGTTTGCACGAAATAATGTTTCGACCATGTGTAACTTGTAATGTGACTAGTGGATTTAGTGTGTGGTTCAGTTATTCGCTGTGATATTTCTACTTGGATTGTTTAGGTTACATTACAAATGTTATATTTTGTTTTGGATTTTAAAAATAATCTCCAATAAGCAGTTCTGTCACTGATCCTAACATGAAGGTTTCAATTTCTCCCACTACTCAGCAGTGCAGTCACTGATACAAACATACATGTTTCAACTTCTCCAAAGAACGCAGCTGACCTGTCACAGATATAATCAAAGTTCTCAACTTATCCATAGAACTGGGAAACATTGACAGCATGTAAGTCTATTTCCTAGTCAGTATATATATATATATATTTTTTTTTAATTCTTATGCATCCAGTTCAACATTGGGTCATATGTTTGTTTTCTTTGTCTTCTGTCTTCGTTGTTTTCGTTATCAACGTGTTTGCCTTTTGTCCGATTCATTTTTCGCTGATTCGATTTACTGGACGATTAATTGTCGTAAATTTTCAATATTGCGCCCTTCCCCCCCCCCTCCTCATGGCCTTATGTTTGTATGCAGTGTATGGTTGCATCGGTTGCATGCTTAACACCATAGTATGAAAGGTCAGGGGGAGATAAATCAGGTGGTTAATTGTTGACAGGATGAGTTCGTCGAACTCGTTGAGTGGGTGTGTTTCTGGAAATGTGTACAGGTGAACTAGTTTGTTCAAGTCGTGATGTCGGGTACTGTAGATAGTAGAAATGTGTACATCACGACTTGTACAAACTAGTTCACCGGTACACATTTCTACTATCTACAGTACCCTACATCGACGTACAAACTAGTTCTACACAACGGTACACATTTCTACTATCTACGTACCCTACATCACGACTTGTACAAACTAGTTCACCGGTGTGTACAAGTCGTGATGTAGGGTACTGTAGATAGTAGAAATGTGTACCGGTGAACTAGTTTGTACAAGTCGTGATGTAGGGTACTGTAGATAGTAGAAATGTGTACCGGTGAACTAGTTTGTACAAGTCGTGATGTAGGGTACTGTAGATAGTAGAAATGTGTACCGGTGAACTAGTTTGTACAAGTCGTGATGTAGGGTACTGTAAATAGTAGAAATGTGTACAGGTGAACTAGTTTGTACAAGTCGTGATGTCGGGTACTGTAGATAGTAGAAATGTGTACCGGTGAACTAGTTTGTACAAGTCGTGATGTCGGGTACTGTAGATAGTAGAAATGTGTACCGGTGAACTAGTTTGTACAAGTCGTGATGTCGGGTACTGTAGATAGTAGAGACTTAATAACTACGAGGGGGTGGCGCGGTTAGATGGGGAACTGAGTGCCCCGGGGAAAAAAATTACTTTGTATTTTCAGAGTCCGCCCCGGGGGCAAGTAATACAAGTACGACACTGACTAAAAGCTGTCGATACAAATGATAACAACTAATACAAGTACGACACTGACTAAAAGTTATGGATAAAAATAACAATTAATGATAATTCACGAAAAGATTCAGATGATATAAATCATAAATGTATTATTATTATATTATTGTTCTATATCGTGTTAGAGTTACTATTTGTTGAGCATAGACATCAGAATAGTGTGGCTTGTAACCAGTGCTGTGCTAGTTACTGTCACACTGTAACTAGTTATAGTTACTAGTTACAACAGATAAAATATAACTAGTTACTCTATTAGTTACTCTATTCAAAATGTAACTAGTTACTTTACTAGTTACTTCACAAAGTAACTAGATAGTTACTATTAGTTACTGGGATTGTCAAGGATGGATTGTATGATTCTCCAACAACGGTTATAATATGTCACATAATTCTTTATTAAAAACAGTATGATAATATTTATAAAAAAAAAAACAATCATTCACCAATATATTAGTCAAAGCAACATCAACCAGTTTAAAGTTTAAAATTAACCTATCATTAAAAACTATTAATTGTTGTGTTGTATAACTAACTAATTAATAATCACTGTATCAGTTTTTTATTGGCTCTTAGCAGTAAGATCATTTCAAAATGATCATCCTGTTAGACTATTTCTTCGTGGAGTCAGTATTTGCCCGCCTATGCTAAATAGCCTTTCCACTGGAGCGCTTGATGGAAGACTTGTGTTTTTACGAACAAATACTTGTTTCACAAGTGGATAGTGATGGAGACTAGATATGTCTTTTGAAGAATCGTTTAGGAAAAGTTCAAGTTCGGACTGAGCAGTACTACCTCCAGTATCAGACTCATAAAAACAGAAGAAACTTCCTACATGAGATGACGAAGTCGTTGCTGTTGTAATATTGGAAGCATTGCCTGCAGCATCACAGTCAGCCATGGCCTGCATTGCTTGTAGCAGCAAATATTTAGCTCGAACTCTTTCAGCGTCAGACTGTATCCATCGGAGCTTGAATTGTGGATGAGAAGCACTTGCAATTATCAAATCATCTTCACCTTCAAGTGTGCCAAATCTTTTACTGATTCCACTAAGTAATGCATCAGCCAGTGGAGCCGCAAACTTCAATAAGGGCTTCATTGAAGAAAGATGTGAACGCAAGGAAGAAATTGTTGGTAGGAGTAGTCCCATGAAGCAGTTGACTTCAGTTTGCAACGTGTCCAGAGCCATGGCTAATGGTTGCATAACCTTGATGTACTCGGCCATGAAAACTATTTCATTTAGGCGGAAACTTGTTAGAGAAAGTTTTCTGCATATGTCATTTAACACAGCTTCAGATTTTTTCTCAACAATGGAATAGACTTTGCCAAAAGAATTATAAAATGAGTTCCATCGTGTAGCATTTGGAACAGCAAGTGTTAAATTGGATAAATCATGCACCACTTCTGCTTGCCTTGTTCCAGAGTGCAGCGCATTTAGCAAAAGTGCTGCGGTTCAACTTTTTGTAATTAAAATCATCATTTGCTTTTTCTGAATCAGAAACTGCTATAAGATTCATTGTGTGAGCTCCACAACGATGATGAGGTGGCAATGTAAACTCTGAAGCATCTTGGCAAGATTGCTTGTCATTTTCTAGAATGTCTGCAACATTAGTAAAGGTCACTGCTCCATCCTGTTTTGAGTCTGCAGGCATTGTCTCCAGCTCAGAAAACACTTTAAAAGCCTTTACAAAATTTGATCCATTGTCAGTAACTGTGCATATAACTTTTTCAGTGATGCGGAATTTGGAGTGAATTTCTTCAAGTGTTGCAGCAATCAAGTCGAAGGTATGTCTGCCTCGTAATCGTGAACATGCCAAAGCAGCTGATTTTCGTTCTAGTGTACTTATCTCTATCCAGTGCACGGTTACTCCAAAAAAACTTCGATTATGGGCTGTCCAGATATCTGCTGTCGTGCAGACTACAGTAACAAGTGACAGCTTCTGCTGAAGATCCTGATGCATTGTTTTGTATTCGTCTTCAATGTTGCCTGTATATTAAAATTATACAACAAAAGCTTTTTTAAATTGCCAGAATAAACATTTTTTGTTTATATTATTTTAAGAAATTTGTAATGAGATAAATGACATTTTATGCAAATAATGCCTTTAAGTTCAAATCTGAAATCTAAATACCAATTACAAATTAATAAATCTAAAATCACTCTTTATGTTGATAGCGAAATTATACAAACACAAATAGCAACACAATGTACTAATTAAATAATGATACAATCATACAAAACATAAAAAATATATTGTAAATACTACTACCAACCAGTGAGAGTCTTTCGTGTCATCACAGTTTTGCCGGGTTGAAGTCCAGTTATCAATTTAATGAATTCAGGTGATTCAACAACTGAAAATGCTTGCATGTCTCCGATAACAAAGTTCATGATCAGATCGTTAACATGTTGCTGTGACAGAAGTGCCACACTATTACTGGTCCATGAAGTTAAAGTTTTCTGATTCTTCGCCACCGGTTCAGGTAATCCATTTGATGAAGTGACAGACCTCTTAAGTGTTGGTAATTTATCATGTGCAGCAGGATGAACACTCTAATAATAAAAAGTAGTACAAAAATATAATTATAAAAAAATAATAAATTGGTTTTTACAAATGTAAATGTTTTGAAACAATGGCATCTTCAGCCTGTTAATTATATAATAACATATTATTGCTAACCTGCAGATGTTTTTTGAGATTGGCCGTAGAATTGAGCGCGCAGCTATAAGTCTGTTTCGTAGCTGGAGGACAAAGCTTGCAACGTACACGAACGTTTTTGTTATCTATTTCAATTTTCGTAAAAAATTCGGTAAACACTGAACGTTCAAAAGAATTTTCAATTTGCTTTGAGTCCGCCATTGAGTTTGTCAAAAAATAAATTAGCTTTTTTATCGCTCACAACCAACTCGAACTTCCTATAACCATAAACATAAATACTTAACAAATATTATTGATTGCCATAGGCTCGTTCCGGCGCCAATAAACACACATGCGCATGAGCACACATGATACAACAACGACCAAAGTAACTAGTAAAGTAACTAGCAATTTGCGTTACTAGTTACTGATAAAAGTAACTAGTTACTTAGAATAGTTACAGTTCAGTAAAAGTAACTAGTTACAGCATTAGTTACTTCAAATTGTAACTAGTTACAGTAACTAGCGTTACTGTAACTAGTTACTACCCAGCACTGCTTGTAACAGATTAAATAACAAAATTAACAAACATGGTCCTATATATAGATTATAATTAGTTTATTATTACATGTTAGACTTGCTGTAATTTGGCCTATTTATTAAGTGAGCCCTACTAATTGGAAAAGTGAATTAGCCGGCCTATCAGGGCACCCAGGTATTACGGGCCAACTTCGAAAATTAATTTCTTTTACATCTGATGGCCTGGGGCTTCAAATCATCTCTGGAAAGTCCCTGCTCGATGTCCCCAAATACATAGGAAGTTTCATTGGAAGAGTATTTGCATATGCTACCCTACCATCATTAAAATAAACGAAAAAGAATGTGTCTGTAGAGCCAAGACACCATTAAAAAACCAGGGCTCATCTGGGCTCTTGTCTGGCCTGTGATAAATTATTTTATTATTACAATAGCACGGACACTGGGCAGTGCATTGATCTTTATAGAGTGGTAGAAACAAAGGCGGATTTATCTGCGGTCCCCGATTTTGGATGGGCCCAAAGCTCCCTCATTAGACATGCATTGATATTTCACCACTTTCCACTTTTTAACTACACCCCTTCCATTCCAAAAAAAAAAAAATATAACTGTTATGTGCCCAAGGCCTCTGCTTACATCTACTATCAATATTTTTCTTTCTTTTTCTAACCAGTCGATATACGTTTATTTGTTTACTAGTCTTTCAAAATTTTTGTTTAATCTGTCACATTTGTCATCACAATTTTTTTAAATAGTAGGTGAGAAATGAACAAGCATAGTTATTACCCATGCTTTTTTCTTCTGTTTAAAAGTGTGTGTGTGCGTGTGTGTAAGGGTTTGTGAAGGTCCGTGTAAGGATGAGATAAAAATCTCTCGGATTCTATAAACCACTAAGGGGTTGGTTTTAAGGTGCAGTTCTTTTATCCCGCTAAAGACGATAGTGCTATGACCAGTACCGTAGCCAGGATTTTTTTTTTTGGGGGGGGGGGGGCTGTTCCAAGTTTTTAAAGGCAAATTTTTGTCAATTTTTAATGAGTTACTATCAGCAATAACATTTTTTATTTATTTGGTTGGGAGGGGGGGGGCTACGGTCTTGACTATGACTATTGAAGCATCACGGGAGATTTAGCTGGAAATGACATCATGACTTGAAATAGCTATTGGTCTACCCCCCCCCCACCCAATACGTACTTATGTGAATCATAAAACATTTGAACAGATGACCTATACTCCGATATTGGTCATATTTTCTTGAGAAAATAAAAAGCAGTACATTAAAATGAGATGCCCAACTGAAAGGAATATACCTACAAGCAAATTCAACACAATTTATCCCATTCAGTGCAAGTGATTAATTTAAATATTAAACGCAGCAGACGATTTAATTAAGGTTACAGCCCATATAAATTTTAAAAACCATAAAAAAAGGGTTGTTTTATATATCACTTTTAAAAAAGAATATCTAAAGTGTCGGTGTAGCTATATATAGACATAATTAAGGAGGCTGGGACAAAACTTGAATTAAAAAAAAACTTAAAGCTTAATGGATAGCTTGGTAACTCCTAAAATATTCGCCGCTGAATTGGAGAGGGGATGGGCGACGCCAAGTCTATAAACCCACAGACAACATTGATTACGGGAATTAAAAAAAAACTTAATGAATCAATACAATTTAATCACAGAACAAAATGATTGAGGTAATGTGTTATATAAACAATATCCAACCTGACATACATCTAATACACAATCGCTAGCCTGGCGTACGTACGTTCGCGTATGAACATATGTATAACTTCCGCGGCTAAAAAAACAGACTGGGGAATTTGTAAAGATGGTCAAAGGGATACAACTCAATTATAAGGAGTCACTCGCCGGTCCGGGTACCGGGCCTTTGATATAATGTTTAACCATTCAACTGATTTCTCACACTTTAATAAAAGCTAGAATCACATACACAAGCTAATTAAAAAAAAACTAGGCTACACTATTGGTGTCTCATTAGAAATTACTAGGCAGGGGCGATTATAATGAACAAGCATGCACATAAAAGAATTTTTTTTTTTATGAAACTGAAAGATGAAACGTAAATGTTAATTCACGACATCTCTGTACATTAAGATTAGATAATTTCATGATAGTTCTGTACATTTTAATGAAACTTCGTGCAGAAATGAGTTTCATTTAAATTCTAAAATGTTTATCCATTCTGTGCCCCAACAAAATTTGAGAATAATGCACCAACAAGGAATTCACTGAGACACCGCATTTTTCACCATTGGGCTAAGAGAGCTGTCGGAAAACTTTAAAACCACGAACTAATATTCAGAGCTTACTATAAAAGAAAAAAATCCGACTCAAGTTTAAAACTCACTATAACATGTTAAATATTGTGTTCCTTTGCACCAAATCCTAAATTCTTAATTTTTTTTAAATTAAGGGCACACACTTAAAATCAAAGGGCAAACTTTAAAAACAAAAAACTTGTTCCAATGGTAAATTTTGGTATATACTAAAATATTTTGAGGAAATTAACAACTCATCCCATAATAGTTGTCTAAAATAGACACAGTGCACATATTATATTTTACATCCAAGAATGTTTTTTGACATAGTGTCAAAAAACTTTTGACATTTGTCTGTAAATTTAAAGCTATTCAACAGATAGTAAATTTAAATAGTCAAAGTAAGGAATAAAATTATCATGTGAACAATTTTAAAGTTTCACTATGTTACTGTAATTTTTATGCACCTGGGTAGCTAAATACAAATTCTGCTAACCAAAAATAATATTTTGCATTATCGGCAGATTTCAAACAAAAGTAAGCTCTATTTGAGTGCAGTATAGATGTGATAGAAAAAGAAAAGAAAGCTTGGACTGGTGCCTGAGACAGCACTCTTTGCAGAAACCATTTATTGTAAAGATTTGAGCTGATAAGAAGGCAAAAAAAACTGGTCAACAATTTTCCTAATGACCACATCAGCAGACGAGCAACAGAAAAAAAAAAAGAATGGTCTGACAACACAGTGAATTATGAAATGTTAGCTACCCCATTGTAAGGAAGGGGAAGTATTTTTGTTTTTATTCCATTTAAGCATGGTAAGTAAGCCATTTCTGTTTTACAAATATTTTTTTAATAATTAATTTATTTCCCCCTCCTCCATTTAGATTGACTATTTAACTAACACTACTAACACTTGCAATCATCTTAAGTTTTACAGCTCTGTAAAAAACAAACTTTTTTCCCTTGACATGTTTTTCAAGTCAAAACCCAATTGAATGGGAGTAAAGAAAAAAACTTGGACTGAAACTGAAACATATCAAAATGGATATGAGCCAGCCAGAAGAATATTTAACCCTCCACCAATGCCTGCAATGATACTAATGAGCACAACAATCAACAAGTACCTGAGCATTCAAAGACCATCTTGCATTAACAGAACTATTTTACGGTGAAGTATTTTCAGTTGAAATAAAAGAAAAATCTATTAAATTTATTAAGTGAATCTGTTAGCCAGTTTTCTATTACTTTTAAGCCTGTTCTCTACCAGATAAGTACATATGATGGTTTGATGACAATCCCCTTATGGTGTGAGATGCTAGCTCCCTCCTGTCCATGTATAATACAAGAGACACACTTTTCTGAATGCAAGGGAAATAGGTAAATAGTCCCCCCCTTCTTTTTACAAATATTTTCAATAATTGGTTGCAAATACTTTTACTTTTTAAATTTTCAATACAAATTCTGCTAACCAAAAATAGTATTTTGCATTATTGGCAGGTTTCAAACACCAGTTAGGCTCATGTGAGTGCAGTATAGATGTGATAGAAAAATGAACAGAAAGCTCGGACTGGTGCCTGAGACAGCACCTATTGCAGAAACCATTTATTGTTAAGATTAGAGCTGACAAGAAGGCAAAAAATAAACTGGTGTCAACATTTTTCCCAATGACCACATCAGCAGACGAGCAACAGAAGAAAAAAAAAGAATGGTCTGACCATACACTGAATAATGAAATGTTAGCTACCCCATTATAAGGAAGGGGAAGTATTTTTGTTTTTATTCCATTTAAGCATGGTAAGTAAGCCATTTCTGTTTTACAAATATTTTTTTAATAATTTATTTATTTCCCCCTCCCTCATCCAATTAGATTGAGTATTTAACTAACACTACTAACACTTCTAACCCTTGCAATCATCTTAAGTTTTACAGCTCTGTTCAAAACAAACTTTTTTCCCTTGACAGGTTTTTCTAGCAAAAACCTAATTGAATAGGAGTAAAAAAAAGCTTGGACTGAAACTGGAGCAGCCCTTTAAATATATCAAAATGAATAGCCAGCCAGACAATATTTAACCCTCCACCAATGCCTGCAATGATACTAATGAGCACAACAATCAACAAGTACCTGAGCATTCAAAGACCATCTTGCATTAACAGAAATATTTTATGGTGAAGTATTTTCAGTTGAAAGAAAAAAAAATCTATTTAATTTATTAAGTGAAACTGTTAGCCAGCCTTCTATTAATTATAAAACCTGTTCTCTACCAGATGATCACATATGATGGTCTGATGACAGTCCCCTTATGGTGTGAGACGCTAGCTCCCTCCTGGCCATGTATAATACAAGGGACTCACTTTTCTGAATGCAAGGGAAATAGGTAAATAGCCTCCCTTCTTGTTACAAATATTTTAAATAATTGGTTGTATAAACTTTTATTTTTCAATACAAATTCTGCTAACCAAAAATAATATTTTGCATTATAGGCAGATTTCAAACACAAGTGAGCTCCATATGAGTGCAATGTAAATGTGATAGATAAAGAAAAGAAGCTTGGACTGGTACCTGGGACAGCACCCTTTGAAGAACTCATTTATTGTTAAGATTTGAGCTGACAAGAAGGCAAAAAATAAACTGGTGTCAACAAATTTTCCCAATGACCACATCAGCAGACGAGCAACAGAAAAAAAAAAGAATGATCTGACAACACAGTGAATAATGAAATGTTAGGAAGGGGAAGTATTTTTGTTTTTATTCCATTTAAGCATGGTAAGTAAGCCATTTCTGTTTTACAAATATTTTTTTAATAATTAATTTATTATCATTTTCATTTATTAAAAAAAATGTAAATGTTTAATAACTGTAAAAAGTAAAGTTCCCTTAGCCCTAAAGGACCATCAGGGCAGATAAAGTGTAGATTTCTTATTTTTCTATAACCTTGGCATATGAAGGGAATATGTGGTAAGCACAACGCCCAGCCACCTTTACTTCCCCAACTTAAAGTCAGGTACCCATTAAAAGCTGGGTTGACTTTTGGGACGACTTAGAAACACATTTCACCTGGGAAAATTCCCATGGTTCTCACCGAGGATCGAACCCAGGACTCTCAGGTTGACAGCATGAAGATAGGGCACAATCTACAACACTCTGCCATCCGTCCCACTAACTGTACTAATTCATTATGTTTTATTTTTATTTATTGGATCCATTGTAAATTTTCAATTTTTCCTTCACAGAATTGACAGACCTCCTACAAGTTGTCATGAGACAAGATACATTCTCGTTTTCTATAGAATTGTGCCAAATACTGCAACGGTTCTTGATTTTCGCACCTCACCAATAGATTTCATACAAAGTTGTCAAGTCAACCCATCTGGGAGGTTCTTTGATACTAGACTCGTTACATATTTTCTATTCCTTTTATGACTGTTGATGTTTTGTTTGAAATATTTTGCAGTATTTTGAATGATATTAAAAAATAAAATCATTTATATAAAATCTATGTGGGTTCTGTGTTAAATTGAAAGTAAATAATTAATACAACAGTATTCCAGTTTAAAATACAATAATGAAAAAATCGGATCTGCCCGAAATAAAAAAAATAACCCAGCCTACCGATCAAACCTAAAGGGAATTAAACTCTGTGCAATGGTTTTGCAGGGTACAACCCTATTTATATAATTTCTGAATTTTTTAAAATTGTTTCTTAGTTGTAATTTAGTTAACAAGTTAAACTCTAAAAGTGAAGAGTTCTTCAAAATGAAAAAAAAATTATTTCAGAGGCCCCCCTATTTCAGAGTTTAAGTGGACTTAACGTAGGTACACATTAGGGCTCTTAGCACCAGGTGTAATAGCAATCATACTATTAGAGGGAGCCCCGGGCAGTATTCTAGACTACCCGTAAGAACGTCCCTGCCCCCCCGGGCAATATTCTAGATTACCCGTAAGAACCTCTGCCCCGGGCTGTAGTCTAGATCACCCTAAGAATGTCTCTGCCCCGGGCAGTATCTTTACCTAACCTCCCTTCCCTTTCCCTTCCCCATTCTAAAAAGAAAAAAAAGCAACGCCCATTTCACAAGAAGCACAAGACTTTAAAAGTTTGATGATGCAGGCCCAATGATGTATGGTGGGGGGGGGGCGTCCAACCAACGCTTACATCAAACCAGAAAACTATAACAGCGAGGCTTATAATGTGGAAGGACATAATATATTTCGCAGCTGATACGTTAAGATATTGTATTCGCAAAATTAGAGGCCCGTACTAACCTTAATTCGGTCTAAGAAAGAATCACCCAGTGCTGGATTAACCTATGATTAATCAAGTTAAGCACCAATGGAAATAGGAAGTATCACTAAAACACAAGAATTTGTCATTTATCATTTAATTTTTGAATTCATTAACTTTATTGACAATTTAATGAAGCTTGTCTGATGAAAAATGAATAGCTATATGAATAGGGTCAATGAACAGATTGAGGACTTCATGAAGAAAGGATGAGAAATTCTGATTTAAGGGAAGGGCACGTCGGGAGTGCTCACAGGGCCCCAAAATATTTAACGGCCCAACAGAGCTCGATTTTAGCTCCTTTGATAGGATCCTCTTTTTCTAAAGGGGCCCAGCATGTTCTTCTGCGCTCCGGGCCCACAGTGGCATAGGTCCGACCTTGGGTGAGACTGAAGCCAGACAAGTCAAAGAAAAGTTAAACCCATGGATGTATTGGGATGAATGGCTTGAAAAAGTTTACTTATTTATTTTCTAAAATAAAAAAAAAATTGTTTGAATTATATCCTGACTCGTATTTCCATGTAATCCATGTAATTATAATATATATATATATATATATATATATATATATATATATATATAGGGCCAACCTTACAAATTTCGGGGCCCAATTTAACGGGCGCTTGCAAGGCCCTTCTTCTAATTTTTAAAAGCCTGTTATAAGAGCCATGAGTGATAGTGATATGCTAAAAGTAAATTGAGGGGGCCCCTGCCAAGCGCGGGCCCCAATTAGGAGCAATCGACCTAAGGCCAGCATATATAGGTATATATATATATATATATATATCAGTATAAAAAGTTTAAAAACCAAGGCTAAAAAAAAAATGTGGTTACGATTTATAATTTTTACTTGTGACATGATTACATAACGCACTTTACAACTACTTCCAAGATTACATAAAACACACACACACTCACACACACACACTGATAGAAGCGCAGGTCTTACAGAGCTTACGTCTGTCCTTAACTGACCTACACACGACACCCTGACCTAGAAACCCAGAACGTAGCTGCCCCGTGGCCTTCATGTTCAGGACGTAGACATGGAACAGCGGGAAGAGTTTCAACAAAAAGTTAAAAAAAAAAGAGAAAAATCGCACGAGATAAACTAGAAATTTTGGGAAGCAGCGGTAAAACAGGGGAGAGGGGGTGTTGGAACTAGTGGATGCAATGAGTTATAATTAGACCACTTCAATTTCCACTGTTCTACTATACTTAATAGGGACGGGTGGTCGTGCGGTGTAGAGCGCTCTATTGTCATGCGGAGAGTCCTGGGTTCGAACCTCAATGAGACCTTTGGGATTTTTTCAAGGTCCTGGTGTGAGTCCCCAAGTCCAACGAGCTTTAAAAGGTTACCAGACTTAACGTTGGGGGTAGTCAATGCGGCTGGGCGTTGTGCTAAACAACAAACAATCCCTTTAAATGCCGAGGTTATAGAAACAGATGAATTCTACACTTCATCTGCCCCGATGGCGCGTATGGGCTTAAGGAACTTTACTTTTACTTTTACTTTAGTTACTCCATTATTATTACTGTCTTTGTTGATTGTTTTTTATGTTGTTGTTTCTTACATTATAACTTGTTACTGCATTCAGAGCCGTGTAAGCAGTGCCGTCTAAAGGGATTTTAGAGGACCCCCCCCCAACCCCCACTGTGACAATTTGTTTCACGGTCTTAAGATCAGGGCCAGACAGCTATAATATGCCCCCTGGGTAGAGCAGTATAATGAGGATGTAACGACCCCAAAAGTCCAAGCCTGGAAAGATTATCATCAAACTTGTAATACTACTTAATTGATGCACGTTTATTTTAAAAAATGAAAATGTAAGAATGCCAGTTTTCCAGTGTTAAACGTTCTTGTAAGTATGCCAGTGTTTCATGTGTTTGTAAGTATGCCAGATTTCCAGTGTTTGTAAGTATTCCAGTTTTCCAGTGTTTGTAAGAATGTCAGTTTTCCAGTGTTTGTAAGTATGCCAGTTTTCCAGTGTTTGTAAGTATGCCAGTTTTCCAGTGTTTGTAAGTATGCCAATTTTCCAGTGTTTGTATGTTAGTTTTCCTGTGTTTCACGTGTTTGTAAGTATGCCAGTTTTCCAGTGTTTGTAAGTATGCCAATTTTCCAGTGTTTGTATGTTAGTTTTCCTGTGTTTCACGGTCTTGTAAGTATCCAGTTTTTCCAGTGTTTGTAAGTAAAGTATCCCTAACTTTACTTTATTAATGTTAGAGAAAATGTGCCAAAACAAACAAAAATAAATAGTAATTGGGTCATTCCATGTCAACTCAACCAGTGGTGTTCACCCGAACCTCTCAGATCTTAGTGAAATTTTCAGGCTTGTTGTAAATACAAAGTTGAGTAATTCCTGAAAATTTCAGACCATTTGGTCAAAAACATTCTGAGATATGATTTTTTATTAAAGTTTTAAGGGTTGTCGCGTGTTCGCGTGACATTTACATTTTCGCGATATTTGAAAGTGAATATTTCAAAAACTAAACAAGGTATCAGGCTGAGATTTTCAGTATTTACTCATTGTTTTATCCTGAGTTGATTGATGTTTTTAGCTTACACACAGAATGCCCTAAAAATGTCCAAACACTGCACTTCAGACAGTTTTCACCAATATTTGACCCGGTATCGCCAAGAGCCTATAAGACATGGAATGATGTTTGTTATACATTTAGTAAAGTACCATATATGTGTTTACTATTTTGATAGATAATTCCTGTTAATCAATAATAGAGTACTCATTGTGGGCCCCTTTAAGCATCATGGTCGTCCATTTTTGCACGCATTGCGACCCCCAGATGACCATGTTGACAGTAATTCACACTTTTCATATTTTTCTTATAAAATTTAAAAATTTTCTCTCATAATTATTATTTAAATTACATGAATACGTGAAATCTGAACATACAGTGATATTAAATGACATAATTAAGAATCCATTGAAAAAATAATTTCTTTGACACTTTTTGCATTACATTCATGATGTTTTTGCAAGCAAATATTACATAAAAAATTCATTTAAAAGTATTCACTTAGAAACATATCAGAATACATTTGTCAAGTAACAAAATGAAATGTCAACAAGATCTGGGGCCCCTGATAAGTGTTCAGTTTGCATGTCTCTCACGCGGAGGAAATGCTTTAGCTGAAACTTTTCAGTTTCCTCCCGTTAACGACCCTAAGTCAGCATGGCCGTCTTATCAAATAGCCAGTGGGCATTAAGGCCCTTTTAAAAAAACTAACAATAAAAAAAAAATTCGAGATTTACGTCATCCAATCATTTTTTTTTTAATAAATAAATAAACATTGATGACTCGGTAGAGGCAAATGACCTGATTGAGTCTTGGTCCTTTTTTTTTGTGTGTAATGATTCAGTGTAACAGTACCAGGGCGACCCACTTTCTTCGTCCCATCGTGAGCACCAGGCGTCCGTCACTTGCCGAGGCAACCGTTTCTGTAGATCAAAAGCCTGCCAGATGTCATCGAGTGTCCACGACGCGTGGACATGATCACAGCCGAACCTGGGTCCCTGTTTCCGTTTTCGTGTTTTGGTTTTTATGTTAAATTTTATTTTTATCTTCATAACTATGCACGATGTCATTCTTTTTCCCTTAATTATTTTTTTTTGTTCTCTTCTTGTTTCTTTAATGTCAAATTTTTTACGTTACGATAGTTGGACTTTTTTTTGTTTGTTTGTTTTCATTCTCTTTTTAATTTGTAGTATTTCTGAAACTAGGTTAGTATATAAATACATTTGTCATGACTGTTTGAACAGACACACAGGCACTAACACACACACACACACACACACACACACACACACATACACATACACACCTATTTACACAACGCAGTGGCCACGGTTCGGTCCGACCGAACCCGTATTTTGTTTTTCGGGTACCAGCCATACTTATTATTGCATATTTTTTTTTTTGTTTTCGGGCATATTTTTTGTTTTCGGGGCTAGTGTTAAGGGTTAGGGTTAGGAATAGGGTTAGAGCAGTGACTTATATGTTGTTATAGCGATTCGGCCGCTATATTTAGATATATATATAGCTGGACCCTAACCCTATCCCTAACTCTATCCCTAACCCTAATCCTAATCCTAACCCTATTCCTAACCGTAACCCTAGCCCCGAAAACAAAACAAAAAAATATGCAATAATAAGTATGGCTGGTACCCGAAAAAAAAATACGGGTTCGGTCGGACTGAACCGTAGCCACTGCGTTTACTTAATACACAAACTATTGAAAAAGACATGAAAAATTAAAAAAAAAAAAGAAAAGAAGAATCTAGATACAGTCGCGAAAAAGGTTGATGACGCTGGTCTAAGATGACCAACAGGTGTAATGACTTAAAGAGCTGGACATTTTAGATGGGGGGGGGGAAACGACGATTTTAAAAAAGCAACTGTCATACGTTTAGTAGTGGTCAAGGCGTGGACATGGCGGTTAAAAAGGTTAAATACACACAGAGATAAACAGCTGACCGCAGCCAATGCCTCCTGCAGCGGGCACTGCCGCAGCGTACCAATGACCTTCGCCTGGATGGAAGGGTGTAGGGGGGGGAGGAGGAGGAGGGGGTGAAAGGTTGGACATTCAACTCATCCCGACCCCTACCGATTCTCCACCCCCTCCCCGACACCGTCCTGCCTAGTGAGAAATGAAACAAAACAACGTAAAAAAAAAACACACACACACACACACAACCTTAATGTTTACGTTTGTGGCATTTATCTCCAGCTTTTGTTTACATTTGGTAGTAAAAAAAAAAAATACTGTGACCTACATTCTGTCTGTTTTGTTTGTATGGGCTGTATTTTTTTTATTTCTTCCTTCTTATCTGTTATTTCAGTTTTCATTTATTCATCGTCCACTTTAATGAGTGAACCACGTGATGATGAGATGTCAGGTTGACCTTTCTGGGTTCAAGAACCGGGCTGTTCATTCTCCTCCGCACACACCCCCCCCCACCCCCACCCCCCTCTTTCTCCCTGTCCTCACCTAGCTGGTCCTACAGCGCCCCAAAGGACGTGAAAATATCAGTTGGTCAGGAAGCTAGCGGAGGAGTAAAACACGAGGCTGTCTTCACTGGCGTCACTAAGGTTGGTATCACTCGGTGCGGTCCACACCCTTCCCCCCCCCCCCCCTCCCCCCCCCCCCACAGTGTCGCCTCTGCCTGTCTTCATTGTACTACACCTGAATAATTGAAATTATAAAAAAAAAATTGTAATAACTGTAAATAGATAGGTTTATAAATAATAATACTTCCCACACAGAAATCAATATTAGTGTGGTTGGCGAGTTTGTGGAGTTTACAGCACGCGCCCGCCGGGGCCTTGGCATGAGAGGGGGCCCAGGCATGAGAGGGGGGTCCCTTAAAAGTAACTTTATACGAATTCTGATGTCTCCCTTTTGTTTAAGGGTCCATTTATTTTACTCTGCAATCGGTCCCTCAATAAAATAATGTTCGAAACCGTCAGTAACTAAAAGTGTGGGGGGGGGGGGGTGTTACACCAAAATATTGTTAATATCATTTGTAAAGTAAACAACATGTTTTAGTATGCAATAAAAAAAATTAAAATAAAATTACTCCCTTAACTTAAAATCACGTAACCATTTAAAGCTGGGTGCACTCAACCAGAACCTGAAAAAATATCCAGGTTCTCAGTGACGTTCGAACTCGGGACCCTCCAGTCGACCGCTCAACACCGCACGACTCCCCGTCCCCTTAAATTTCCTATAAGGATGAAATTAAATCACTTAGATATTTTACAAAACAACTAGAAAGGTTTTTTCTAAAAAGTGGTGTCATCATCAACATCATCATCATCAAACCCTTAACCTATGTGGTCGTAGGTGGGGAACGAATGGATACATCGACAGAGATATTTCTCCAGAGTTGTCTGTCCTGTGTGCCTGTCTGTAGTTCGTTAATTGGTAGCCCTGTCCATTATTTTATGTTGTCAAACCCAGATTTACGCTGGCGCCCTCTTTCTACGCCCTCTTTCTACGCCCTCTTTCTACACCTTCTTTCTACGCCCTCTTTCTAGCCCTCTTTCTACACCCTCTTTCTACGCCCTCTTTCTACGCCCTCTTTCTACGCCCTCTTTCTACACCTTCTTTCTACGCCCTCTTTCTAGCCCTCTTTCTACACCCTCTTTCTACGCCCTCTTTCTACGCCCTCTTTCTACGCCCTCTTTCTACGATTCCTTGAATAATGGTTTTTGGGAGGCTATGCATGCATTAAGATATGACCGAGCCATGCCACCTTGCGTCGCTTGATTATTGCCATAATCGTTTCATGAGGGTCTGCGATTCCAGACATTCCCAGACAAAAAGTGGTGTATATATTTCTAAAAAACAAAATCTGTATCCAATCCATCTTAAAATTTAATATAAATTTCAACAAAGAAAACAATAAGCAAGAAAAAAACATGTAAAGAAAAATGTGTGGACTTAGAAAGCTGCCAACTACAGCAACGAACATATTTTAACATATTGCAAAGGGTGGGGTGGGGTGATTGTGCAGGGATAGCGCCCTAGTGATTGTGCTTGGATTGCGCCCTAGTGATTGTGCTTGGATTGCGCCCTATTTTCATGCTGTAAATTATGGCGCGTCCTATGTCTCCCGTGGTGGCTCAATAACCTCAGCTCTGGTAGGAATGGGGGAAAGCCGTCATATTGCTGTTTTATAGGATCTAAGAGATAGAAAATATCATCTTTATAGGGACTTATCCTCAAACACATAATCTTCTAACCCGTGTGTCTCCCTCAGGTAGTTTTCATATCGTGCGGTGTATGTGTTGTAACGCTGTGTCTCCCTCGCAGGTAGTTTTCATATCTTGCGGCGTATGCGTTGTAACACTGTGTCTCCCTCGTGGGTAGCTTTCATATCGTGCGGTGTATGCGTTGTAACGCTGTGTCTCCCTCGCAGGTAGTTTTCATATCTTGCGGTGTATGTGTTGTAACGCTGTGTCTCCCTCGCAGGTAGTTTTCATATCTTGCGGCGTATGCGTTGTAACACTGTGTCTCCCTCGTGGGTAGCTTTCATATCGTGCGGTGTATGCGTTGTAACGCTGTGTCTCCCTCGCAGGTAGTTTTCATATCTTGCGGCGTATGCGTTGTATCTAATACATTTTCTTTGTTATTTCTGTTCATATCGTATTCTGTTCATGGCAATATGTTCTTTTCTAATGCAATATTTCGTATATTTCTTTGTTATTCCCTTCTGTCGGATTTCGTTCATCCAGCTTCAGAAGGCTTTTCCCCCTAGTAGAAAAATAAATAATGAGGAGAAATAATAAAGTACTTGTGTACCAAATACTCGAAACATTCGTGCAATTAACTAAAAATAAAATAACATTAAAAAAAAAAATTACAAATAGAATTTCAAGAAGAATTTCTAATTTTAGTATCAATACTTATAGACATTTTTCAACAGAAACGAAGTACAAAAAAAAATCATTTATTTTATTATTATTATGACAATTATTTTTTTTCTCCTTGAAAAACAATGTTTTTATTAAATATTTTTATTAAAGTTTTATTTTTTTTTATTTTGATTTTATTAAAAAAAATATTTGCATAAGAACTTCATTTTGTAAGTCTTTCCTTTGTTTTATTTTAATTGAATCAACTTTCTGTAGAAGACAATGACCTCTGACCTCTGTCAACTCTGCACTGAGCAAACCAGAATAAAAAAAAAATAGAACAAAAAAAAACCAGTTTAAACTTGTTGTAGGGAGTTTTTTTTTTATTAGTTTTGGCTTGTCTTGAAAAAATAACGTTTTAGTACTTGGGGCATGGGCGTATTCATGGGGCAGGGGGGCATTTGCCCCCCCCTACATTTTGAAAAAATGTCATAAAGTTGTTATTTGCCCCCCCCCCTGGAAAATTTGTGCCCCCCCTGGAAAAATTCCTAGTGACGCTCATGACTTGGGGCCCCTGCAGAAAAAAATAAAACACTTTGAAGGGGGGCCCATACAGAATTATATTCACTTATTTGTTTATTGTTTATGAATCTGTTGTTGATATTGTTTTGAGATATTTTATTATTTAATCTCCAGCGATGTTTATTGTTTATGTTTATTCCGTCTTATGGTGCGTTTGTTTATTTATTGAGTATTTCGAATGTTTTGAAAAGGGAAACAAAAAAAGAAAGTTTAGACTTTGCTCCACGGGCAATGAACTCTTGACAGATAAGATGTGAGTTGTGGAGATGGGGCAGGGGAAAAATAGGGAAGGGGTGGGCGTTTTATTTGGAAAAATCAGATAATACAAATGAAGATAGAGAAACTGGATACGTAGAACAACTAGAACTTTTTTTTTTGTCGTTGTTGTATGTGAGTGTTATTAGAGATACATTCGCCTTTATGGTGGATGGCATTGGGCATTATTACGTCTTTAGTTGAGAGCTAATGATCTTTGAGCAAGTAGCTGAGAACTGATTAGCTGTGAGCAGTAAACGAGAATGGATGAGCTGTGAGCAGTAGCAGAGAACTGGTGAGCCGCGAGCAGTAGCAGAGAACTGGTGAGCCGTGAGCAGTAAAAGATAATGGATGAGCTGTGAGCAGTAGCAGAGAACTGGTGAGCAGTAGCAGATAACTGATTAGTTTTAAGCAGTAGCAGAGAACTGATTAGCTTTGAGTAGTAGCAGAGTGGTGGGACACAGAGAGAGGGAGGGACACAGAGAGAGGGAGGTAGAGATAGAGAGCTAGAGAGAGGGAAGGGGGTGGGGCAAGAGATAGATAGATAGGAGGCAGATAGAGAGGGAGAGAGGTGGATGGAGAGGGGGTAGTGAGAGAGAGAGGAGGAGAGAGAGTGAAGTAGAGAGAGAGAGAGATATGTCATTTTTTTGTATAACAGAGGACACTTTGCACCCTTGTACATTTGCTGTTTATGAACAGAGAGAGAGAGAGAGGGGGGGGAGAGACAGAGAGAGATCGCATTGTATCTTTTTGTTTTCTTTTACTTTCAGAGGACATATTGGCACCATCTTCTCTGTGCGTGTTTAGGCGTGGGCGTGCGTGCATGTGTGCGTGGTATAAGTGGGTCAATGCCGTTCTCACAATGTAGGTCGTGCGCACACAGATGTGGGTGACAGTACGGTGTACGGGAGAGTGGCGGCTGCTGGTAGTGGAGATAGGGGGGGAGGGGGTCGGGATCACTGATAAGATTTGTCCCCATTCTTGGCTCGATCATATGTGGGTCTCGATTCAGATTTTAAAAAAATGTACTTTCTGCAAGTTTACCTAGTTGTTTAACTTTCACTCGTAGGGTGGTTCTCATACCAGTGTGGCGAGAGACAACAGAGCAGGCTGTGGTTGAATATGTTGCGGAGCAGGCCGGAGCCTTTTCTTTGTATATGGTTAGGCCCAACTTGGCGGATACCCCCACCCACCCCCTCTCCCCTAGGCGGGACTTTTTTTTTTTGCTAGCCACAAGGTCCCAGGGATAAAATGGTTCGATGTTTTCAGTCCCCTGTAAGTATGGGATGTTTATCTCTTAGACCCAATAAGTCACTACTGGGACGGTTTTCCGAGTGCCCCTTCGTTCATCCCCCCCCACTATAACTGATAGTAAAATAGCCATGGAGGCACCGCGGTAAACATATGCATGTGACTGGGACTCCCCGGTAGTCGAACCCAGTAAAACCCACAGCATGCAGGTCGTGCTGCAGCGCGAAGGTCAGGCTCGCTACCAAAGGGGGGGGGCCCACGTAGCCACCATATTATTATTACGTGCCCGATATTTGCAATTAGCTGCCTCAACATCATTTTACGCCCAAGGGGGCAATAAAACTACCTTTGCCTAAGGGCTTCAATAGTTCCCTGTCATAGCTCATCCAAATTTACCTTCACCTTGCCCCCCCCACCCTTTATGACGTAGGTCGGTGCTCTGAGAGTTGACAATTACATATCTACTGACCATTCTGACCATAATTTTGTCTAGTTCGTAAGAGTTGGGGCATTTTTATGGAAGACGCAATTTTTATTGCGTGCGAGGCTACATTATTGACAGAAAAAGGGTTGGTCGCAGTAAACATCCTATGATGTCATGTGGACGTTCTGTATTGATCCTACACATGCCGGGACGTGAACCCGTTACCTCAGCCACGCCGATCGAGATCGCTACCTGACGGCTGACGAATCCCCACCGTGACCGTGCGGCCAGCACCGTACATGCACCGTACTCTGTGAAACTTTGACCTGTGAATATCAAACACTAAAATAAGATTAAAGATGCCTAGTACAAAAATGAGAGATGCCTTGACAAAATTAGAGATTCCTAGGATAAAATTATTAGAGGTGCATAGGACGGGGGGCACAATAAAAGACATTTCAGTCTAGACACACCGAAGACACACTAAGGCAGACAGTCGAGACTCATCGAAGACACACTGGCCTCGACACAAGACTACTCTTAATTCTTCAAGGACCAATTAATATGACCAAAATCCAATGCCGCTATGGCGTTTTTCTCCTGGAGGTCAGTTTTAGCATCATGTGGGACCTGCATGAGACTCATTGCACTTAACTTAGTACATTAGGGATAAGGCCAAAGAATTGAAGAGGCGTAGAAAGAAAACAACTATCTAAGTTGTATTCAACACCACAGGGCCTTGACATTTTTATGTTTTCATTAAGCCAGTATTTAAATTAGCTTTAAGTCCAGTCTCAAACCGTTGCTCACAGGGTATACCCTGAAAGTGTTTATCCTGTCGCAAATACAGTGCTGTATGCGGCATACCTTTTTTTTTTTTTGATAATCTAAAACAAAGATTCAAGCGATACCGCTAGACTTTGATGTTGATGCGGACGGGATCGATTCTTATTTTACAAGAAACGGCTGCTATGAATCATGGAGGGTAAACCAGTAGAGCCTGTGATTTGAACCAATGTCCTGCAACTACCTCAACCACTGAACCACCCTGTCATATCTGAGTAAGATCGCCTTCAATTAATTATAATGTCCCATGGGTGAAAAGTCAAGGCGGGGCTGCAGTAAAAAATATGTAGAATAAACATCCCCTGGCGGAGGGTGAACGTTTAGGGAAGACACCGTCCATCTGAGGAGTGTCTTAAAGTCCACTGTACACCCGTACAAAGAAGTATCGAATTTAGGTACTTTCAGATTAATAGAAAAGCAAGCAATGAGACCGCTGAGAAACATGTATATGTAGGCAGGGGTGGACTGGGCCGCCGGGACACCGGGAAGATTCCCGGTAGGCCGGTGGGTCGCCAGGACCGGTGGGCCTCCAGGACCGGTGATATAATAAGTAATAACTAATATGCGGTGATATTAGAGGCAACTACCAAAATGGCGGTCCATAATTACCAAACCAACAGCGGCCGTACTCTTACAACAAAGTGCGAGTGAAACTGATCTACCATTTACAATTGAACATCGAGTATTTTTCAGAAGCAATGGTATCAATAGGAATTGGGTGTCATACTGTAAAGAATCTAAAGCTTTGTTTTGCACAGTATGCTTATCATATGAATTCCTGGAAACGTGCATCTAAGATTAGAGGAACAGGAAAACAGCAAATATCACGAGGAATGTGTAGAAGCTTATATAATGTCTGTAAGTGAAAGAGACATTGATAGCATTTTATTCTCTAAGCAAAATAAAAAAGGTGCCAACAAGTTCAAGAAAAGAGACAAGTGTTGGAACGAGTAATTGAGATTCTGAAAATGTTGGAAAACGTGGTCTTAGTTGTCGGTCAAAAAATGATGCTGCCTATACATTAAAGGACGATACAATCGATCATGGAAACTTCTTGGAAATATTATTACTCTTGTCAAAATTTGACCCAATAATTTAAAAAAAAAACATCTTGATATGGTTATTGAGAAAAGTAATGACAGACATGTATCTAATTATGCGAATAAGGGGAGGGGAAATTTGAATACCCTCATATCGAAGACGACATTGAATTATATCATTGATGCAATAAGAAAAATAATAAAGAAAACCATTTCGGAGGAAATTAAATCTGCTGGTATGTTTTCAGTTCAATTAGATACAACTCAGGATGTAAGTGTGAAGGACCAATGTTCAATAAGTATAAGATATGTAACAGATAAAGTTCATGAGCGATTGATATGCGTTGCAAACTGTACATCTTCTACTGGAAAATGTATTTTTGAATTATTTCAAGAGAAACGCTTTCAATGTAACATAAATATTGAATATTGTGTCGGTAATGCTAGAGATGAGGCAGCCAATATGCAAGGACAGTACAATGGGTTTACTAAATGGCTGAGTGACGTTGCACCTCATCAAATTCATGTCTGGTGCTACGCACATGTATTGAATCTTGTTCTAGGTGATATTGCTCAAACCACGACCTCTTCAATTAGCCTATTTCAACTGCTTAACGCATGTGCGGTGTTCTTTAGATAATCGTATAAAAGAATGGATGTTTGGGTCGATCACTAACAGAAATCTAGACACCAAAGATTAAATATTATTGGAGAAACGCGATGGTGGGCCAAAGAAAGTGCGTTAAAATGTTTTTGGAAATTTTGATAACCCAAACTCATCATTGTTTATTGAATTGATTTATACGTTACAAGAGCGAGCACAATCGGACGCATTCAATGCAAAAATCAGGGATACAGCTCAAACTTTATTAGATAAGTTTATCAAGTTTGAAACGGTTGTCACTGCAAAACTATACTTAAGAATATTCCAGCACACAGGATCGCTTTCTAATTATTTACAAACCACCGGAATGGATGCACTGCAAGCATACCGTAATGTAGATTGTACTGTTAAGTTGTTAAAAAATATTTCAAGAGATTTCGTTGGTGTTCTCGACAGTGCCAAACGATTTGTGTCCTGGGCTAATAACAAGTTGGAAGAAGAAAATGTTGAAATCACGATTGAAGAAAAATGTATAGAGAAACGTTTACACAAACCAAAAGCGATGTCTGATGAGAGAAGAACGCACGAGATAGTAGGAGATAATGCAGCGGACAGATATCGCATTGAAGTTCATAACCGCACCATGGACAAAATTGTAAAAACTATTGAAAAGCGATTTGAAAGTCACGATTCCTTATACGCAGATATTGCCTATCTCGATCCACAGATTTTTGAGGATATTAAACAACAAGGTTTGGCTACATCAGCGATGAAGCGCCTTAGCAGTATTCTCGTTAAATTTGATGAAAGCGCCACAGCGACTAATCTCAGAGAAGAGCTAACTGACTTTGCGCAGAAATGGGACAAATTTATAAAATTCTATCCCCAACGAATACCTTCTCCAAATGTTCGATGATTCAGTAGAGGACAGCGTCAGTGAAGATTCGCCACATGAACTCTGGGACGACCAAGTTGTGGATAAGAGTGAGGAAGTTCAAAAATGCAAATTTTGCAAAAAATGTCCTGTTTGCTGCTTTTCTGTACTACATAAATACAGTTTATAAGGGCAAACATACAAGCATCTCTTTAGTGCATATACACTTTTATTGACTATGTCTTCTACCCAAATAGCTTGTGAGAGATCTTCTCTGAAATACATTAAGAATCGCTTGCGAAGCTCATTGTCTTCTACTCACCTTGAAGCTTTTATGACTATGTCAACAGAAACCGATGTTTTAAGTGAACTAAATAGTGACACGATTATAGATCATGTAGCCGAAATGGCACCCAGCTTAAAGAAGTTGCTTATACTATAAACACCATCACAGTGAGTCAGAATAAATTGATTTATAACTTGAATTGACGCATTCTTGATATTTTATATATAATTATAAATTATATATTCCATTTATCGTTTTTTTTTTACTGTATATTACAAGTTGTAAAATGACCCATGATTTTGGAGGCCTCAGCTCTCAGGTTTGGATGGAAAAAATGCACAAGGAAATAAAATTCATCAAGATAGGGCCGCTTTTTGTTGTTTTTTTCCCGGGCCGCTTGAACACCCCAGTCCACCCCTGTATGTAGGTAAGTTCTAATAGACAAATAACTACCAGACGATTTGTGAACAGGCACTTGATTACTTGCGGGTTGGGGGGGGGGCAGGAAACAAAGTTAAAAGACAGTCAGACACAAATTGAAAATCATGTACCCTTAAAACGGACAGACACCAGATGAGTGAGTGTGCAGTTAATCATGTAGGTTGTCAGGTCATCATAGTTAGCCTTTCATTGGTCGGTTAGGTAGGTGGATAGATAGATAGATAGATAGATAGATAGATAGATAGATAGATAGATAGATAGATAGATAGATAGATAGATAGATAGATAGATAGATAGATAGATAGATAGATAGATAGATAGATAGATAGATAGATAGATAGATAGATAGATTTCACTTAATCTTCAGACTAAAGTAACCATCGATTCAAATTCTCAAGCAATATTTCCATTTATTGTCCAAAGTAGCGCACGATTGCATCACTGCAGTACACTAAATACGAATCAGTCAATAAACCGAAAACTTTAAGTAGTGGATTAAAGTCTGGCCCTCCGTTTAACGCCCTCGTTCGGTTAAACGGCACGCCAGCTTTAAGAAGACGATTCCCTTCGATTATAATCTCAGTTTCACAACAAAAACATTAAGAGATAAACCAACAAAAACATTAAGAGATAAACAAACTAGTTCACTGGTGTAATGACTCTTGGTCCTTGGTTGTACTACTGTATCAAGGGCGTCGGCATATGGTGGGCGAGGGGACATGACTAAATAATCTTTCTTACAGCGTTAAGGGCCTTTGTGCCCAGAGGTGGCGCGATAGGGCATGCGTAGCACGCAGGCGATTGAGCCTCCTTTTTTTTTTCTTGTCACGCAAGTAGAAATATTTGAATTCATTGAGACGCTGTAGTGTTGGGTAAAAAAAATGGTATCTTTCAAATGATGCTTGCCCCCCTCCCCAAATGAAAATTATGCTAGTGGGCCCCAAAAGGTACTACGCCAGCCCTATTAGGTTTAACAATAGGGTTGGGGCCCCACCAGGTTTGTTTTAGATTATTTACGGTCTTCCGGGCAAATCAATGGGCTGGGTCTACTCAGACAAAACTGACGAAAAAAGTGCAATTTAAATTGTCGATTAGCGTTGGCCCCTTACATCCGATAGACCATCCCCGGGCCAGTTAAAGCGGCCCATTACGACTCACCATTGGCCCACTATGGTCACTCCCCTGGCTACTTCCTGTGTTTTCATTCGACATGAAATAAAAAAAAACCGTTATCTCCACATGGGCGACATTACAGCACTGGGGGTAGAGAGAGTCAATCACGCAGTTAGAGGCGAGGCTAATTTGAGTAACCAGGTCCAGACAAACTAGGTCACTATTTAGGTCACATGGTAGACACACGCCAAGAGTATGACCATTCACCTTGAATAGTTTCTTTTGGTTTTTTTTTTAAAAAAAACCAAAGTTCAAGAACAGGACAGTTCAAATAAAATCAAATAAAAAATTACAAATCGTATTAGAAAAAAAAAGTGAACAATATTTTAATTAATTAGGAAAAAAAACTTTCTTATAGATCACGTGATAAACACATTGACTATAAATAGGATGAAATGTTTTAGTTCATTCGAAAAAAAAGACCTTATAGACTTAATATTTCAGTGTTTAATATTAAATACAATTTGACGTTTTCAATTAATTGTTTGACAAGTTTAAAATAAAATATTACAAAGCATTACCCATTGCTGCTTTCATTAAAGAATCATAGAAGGTGAGTAATAAATTGAAAGTTTTTGTGTTCGTTTTCATAGATTACTTTTAGAATTCACAATTACTGTGGTCTTTTTATACTCAAAAATGTTGTATGCCATGGATGGGAGCCTAGCCGCATGCAGATTTCAACGGGGCCACACATTTTATGTTAATGTTTAGTTCAGCCGACCTATCATTATAAATGCTAAGTAGCGCCCAGGAATATCAGTCGCTGCCACTCAAATTTCAAATTGGAGGGGGACATTGGAGCGAGGGGGGAATGGCTGTACATCTATCTAGTCAGGGTGACATCTTGAAGATTACGTTTTCCAAGCCTCACTATCGCCAAGCGACCCATTGGTGTCTGCAGTGTTTTCAGTGGAAAGATAGTTACGCCACTAAATTAATAAAAAAAATATTTAAATAGTTGTATTATTGTTTATAGTTCGTATACAACAGTATCGCGACCATTAAGAAAATATATTTCGCCTGTTTTGTTTAGAGAGTTCATGATTTGTCCACTGACTATTGATGTGTACTGATCTGTTCTGTTTGGTCAGATGCCAGTTGAAGTTGTTTACGACGATCACGGCGACGGGATGACCCTGTGCAGGTACAACGGGGACCGCTTCGGGGCCTCGGACTTCGTGGAGGAGTCGCTGGTCAACATGAGGGACGTGGAGCTGAGGGACGAT
Organism: Bulinus truncatus; assembly: GCA_021962125.1. Lineage (NCBI taxonomy): Eukaryota > Metazoa > Mollusca > Gastropoda > Planorbidae > Bulinus > Bulinus truncatus. The sequence continues at coordinate 2,926,772 of JAGDYQ010000109.1, forward strand.
GACGTCATGCTGTGCTCTTACTCCAAATCAGGTGAGCGGGGTCTACGGTAGCCAACCATGTGTGACTGGGAGGATTGACTGGCTAAGCGTGTGGAGGTGAATGGGACTAATGTGAGTGCAGGGTCCTCGGGTAGCCCTTCCCTAGGGCGCCCCGTCGGTTACAGCAATATGCTTTAAAGTGGCTAGATGTATGTTATCAGATGGGCCCCCCAGTTGATGAAGGCTATCAGATGGGCCCCCCAGCTGATGAAGGCTATCAGATGGGCCCCCAGCTGATGAAGGCTATCAGATGGGCCCCCAGCTGATGAAAGCTACCAGGGGCCAAAATTTAGCTTTCGGCAGACCTGATGAAAGGATATGATGGTTGAAATGCTTCATCTATCTTGAGTGGATAATTAAATAGGGATGACTCGATGCATAAGTCCATAAGGAAAAAGTAACACAATTTAAAACTGTACTTCAAATGGATATTTCTGCTCCGAGACGACGACTTCTTGCACCCAGTGGCGCAACCAGGGGGGCAGAGAGCAACCAGGGGGGCAGAGGGCAACCAGGGGGGCAGGGAGGCTTGAGCCCGCCCCCCCCCCCAAAGCCAAATCATCAATACATAATTTATGTTATAAAGTTACAAAAATATTGTCAAACTGTCTTTTTTCATAATGTGAGCCACCCGCCCCCCCCCCCTGCGCCATTGCTTGCACCAATCCCCAGTCAAACTATTGGGCCCTTGCAACGTCAGCAACCACTGAAAAGAATTAAATGTGTATGATTGATATGCATGGGGACCCCCCTGTACTTGTGCGGGTAGAGAAGGGAGGCCCCCGAGATTAGGCCGCACTGTCTATCACAAGATAAAGGCAAATTTTGATGTTGGTGTCCAGCTATTCTTTAAAAAAAAAAAATTCGCCTTTTTTTTCCTCCAATCAGATTTTTAATTGATCTTCTTAACAAAAACAGGTTGCCATTGGATGTGGGAGATACTGCGACTGCTGCAGTTCGGCACGTCTGAGGTCGAGGTCATCGACAAGGAGTCCTACATGATGGAGTACAACACCGTGGAGCAGATCGACGCCCTGCCGTCCCCGAGGATTCTCAACAACCACATGCACTGGGACATGCAGCCCCGGGACCTGGTGGAAAAAAAAATCAAAACCGTCTTCTTCTACCGCAACCTAAAAGACGTCGCCGTTTCATTCTTCAACCATCACCGGAAGTTCAAAGATTACGATTACAAGGGTTCGTTCAACAACTACCTGCATCGCCTCGTCCAAGGAAAAGGTACAGCTTCAATTTTAACCTCTAACTTTTTTTTTTCTATTACGTCATTCTTGGCTCAGGGAAACAGAATTCTTACTCTCGTCATGAAATTTTTTTTTTTAGGTCTGTCGATTCTAATTTTAGATCTGCCTATGCATCTTATATATGCATTTGAACAATTCTCAAGCTTTTCCTATAAAATCATTTAACTATCTAAAGTATACAATAATTATTGAAAGTATAGTAAAGGAAGACCACGTGTACAACTAACACACAAGTACAGTTTTAAAAAAAAATATACCTATTATCTTTCAATTAATGAATTTATGACTGGGCTTTATCGAGATGGCGGGAAAATCAACAGATGATTTAAAAGTTTGAAGTCAGACAATTGAATCCCCACCCCCGCACAGCATACACTGTCCCTCCCCCGCACGCACGCACACACATACATACAAACAAGACACATTAAGACAACTTTATCTTGCCTTTATCTTGTTGATAAATCAAAATGAAAATAGATAGATAAATAAAGTGCGTCTTCCGATTGTTTCGTCTTCAGTTGATAACGGCAGCCCCTTCCAGTACCTGAGAGAGTGGGAAGACGCCATTTTGAGACACCCAGAGTTGCCTATCTTTGTCGGCTGCTACGAAGACATGAAAGAGGTAGGTCAAGAAAATATTGCAGACGTTAAGTGAATTTATACTTGTCAGATGCATATATTGGAACTAACAAGTTATAAAACATGTGAAGTTATAATTGAATAAGGCTTTTATCAAAATTATATAAAAGTGTTATAATTGGCTGGCGTCCATTTTAATTTTTCAGAACCCACTTCCAGAACTCAGAAGACTCGCCACTTTCCTCGGCCATAACTACAGTGACGACTTCCTGCGCGTTGTTATGGAGATGACAACATTCGAGAGTATGAAAGAGAGGAAAGGTCCCGTCTCGTTTCATGACGACGACGGAAGACCTATTATGTACAGAAAAGGTCAGTTATCTTTCAGTTGTATATGTGTGTGTGCGTGTGTGCGTGTCTTCCTCGGAGTAAGATAGAGACAGATCGAGAAGAGGACGGTGATAAATAGCTAAACGACCGTTTACATTTTATTTTCGTGGGTGTGGTTGTCTTGTGTGAGTGTGTGTGTTTGGGGGGGGGGGCAAAGCACATGTGTTGTGGGGGGTTCAAAAACTGTTGACTGTTCTCGCGGAAGGGTTTTGGTGGTGGGTTGTGGGGAGGTGGAGATGAATGGATGAATTAAAGGGAGGGAGAGGAGATGTCAAATTCGACAATAAAGGATCTTTATACCACGGCCCTGGTGTATTTGATGGGGGTCGGGGTCCCTAGGGGTGGTATTGTCAAAACGACTGACTCCTTGTGATGAGGAAGGGAACGTGATTTTTCAAAAGCAAAAAAATAAAGAACGAATCTTGTTATTTATCAGTGTTGATAACAATTAATGACCCTGACATGATACATCGGAGATTTCCATAAGATATAAATAGCAGGGCTGACCTTTCCGCCTATTGAAAAAAAAAAAATTAAGATGAGTGTGCGTAAAATAAATGAAAAAAAAATATTCTAAAAAAATTTCAAGACAACTTGTACAAATGATGAACAGGGAAAGGGAGGGGGGAGGGCGGGGCACATAAACAATCATAGATTCAAGCAGGATGTTTACTGCGAAACATATAGGAAGTTTACAATCTAAACCTATCTTTTCCTTTGCATTTAGCTGTCAAACGGTCTGTTATTGTTTTTTTTTAAGTCCGTTGTAAAGTGTTGGTTCCGCTACCCTCCCCCCCCCCAACCGCTCCCCCTCCCTACTCCGTATTCCCGTTTGCTTGGAAAATGTGGGTTTTTTTTTTTAAATGTTGTAATAGTTTAATGCTGTGAGTTGGGTAAAGAAGAGAAAGGGAGGGAAGTATGATCAAATGGATTCCTTCCCTTGGCTTTTGTTTTGCTCTTCGTAATAAAATCCGAACCCTTTATTTAATTCAAGTTTCAGATCTTTTAGGTTGTGAAAATTTGAAACTATGAATCGATAGGATAAGTTAAAAATTCGAATCAGTGAATGCGTTTTTTTTCTCCCAAAACTTTGGCTAAATGACATTTATATAGTTTACCAATATCTGGCTATTTAATTAATGGTATTTATTTATTTTTCAAATTCTTCAGGACAAGTTGGCGACTGGGTGAACTACTTCACACTGGAACAAAACAAATGGTTCAACCAGGTCATCCGTCAAGAGATGCGTGGGTGCCAGTTGTTCAAGTTCAGGTACCTCCTCGAGTCCAGCGCCGGACACCAGGGCAGTACCAGGGGCGGAGCCCTTTTCAACGTCACTCGTCAGACCGGACAATAACAAAAGTAAAACTAATAATAATAATAAGGAACAAACCTCAGACTATCTCACGGTCAAGTAGTCGTGGTCAAGATGTCCAGCGTGACCATTCAGCACTCACGCCTAAAAATCTTTGCTCACCTTCGCTGCAGCTCAGTGTCTATGAAATATGTTTTTTTTTACCCTGTGACTCGGCATTAAGATTTCTCTTATTTACTTTGCAACAAGGCAGAGCCATGTTATTTGCTCTGTCTGTACACAAGGACTTAAATAACCAAATCTTCTATGATGTCCTTGTAAAGAACTGATGCCTTTCTACTTATGCATTTAGTTTTGTGACCAAGGCTTATGGTGCAAAGGCTGTGGAGGCACCACGTTGGATATGTGTCACTGTAGAACGGAAAAGGGATTCGAAACCCTTCCTAATGTGAACCACGCCAATGGACCTCACAGCAGCCTCAGCGCTTTCGATTTGCCATTAACTTCATGTGGACATGTACACTAAGTACACCAGGAACTTGCGCACAGATTAATGTGTACATATTCTTATGCAGACCTCGTACTTCAGTACGCTTTATGTACACTCTTGTCATGTACAAGTAAGGAGCTGAACTCGCTAACAGCCCATCACACCACATACAAAGCCACCATAACACACCGCAAACATGGCCACCACAACACACACATGGCCACCAAACCACACACACAGCCAACAAACCATACAAATAGCCATCGCAAACCACACACACATGGCCACCAAACCACACACACACATGGCCACCAAACCACACACATAGCCACCAAACCACACACACATGGCCACCAAACCACACACACATGGCCATCAAACCACATACACATGTCCACCAAACCACACACACACATGGCCACCAAACCACACACACACACATAGCCATCACACACACACACACATAGAGCCACCATAACAACAGTGAGAACCTCACAGAACAAAGTTTTGTATAAATATGTCAATAGTTGTAAGCAAATATATTTATTGAATGTTATCAATGTATGATGTAAATAAAGAATTGAACCATAACATTTGTCATTTAAATTACATTTTTTAACTTTAATCTTTTTTTTGTATTTGTTCCATTTATAAACAATCAGCATTAGTCCTGCTAGTCTTCTTACTTTTTAATGTTTCCAAACAAAAAATAAACATAGGAATGAATTGTGTGTTACAATGGTTGGCTTGGTTTGTAGCTCACTGTTTACATTGATTGATTTCAGTTGATTGATCGATGAGTCAGTGTGCATTAGCGATGAATCAATCAGTCAGTCAAGTTTTTTTTTTAAATAGCCTTGACAGTGTGGTAAAATAAGGAGGGTATAAAAAAAATCCAATGATTTACATATTTCTTTGAGGAATCTTGTAACACGCACAATTTAAGGTACAACTTTTAAATAACAAAAAAGACCTATAAAAAACAAAAGACCTTTAAAAACAAAAGACCTATAAAAAACAAAAGACCTATAACAAAAACAAAAGACCTTTAAAAACGAAGACCTTTAAAAACAAAAGACCTATAAAAAACAAAAGACCTATAAAAAAACAAAAGACCTTTAAAAACAAAAGACCTATAAAAAACAAAAGACCTATAACAAAAACAAAAGATCTATAAAAACAAAAGACCTATAAAAAACAAAAGACCTATAACAAAAACAAAAGGTTTAAAAACAAAAGACCTATAAAAACAAAAGACCTATAAAAAACAAAAGACCTATAAAAAACAAAAGACCTATAAAAACAAAAGACCTATAAAAACAAAAGACCTATAAAAAACAAAAGACCTATAAAAAACAAAAGACCTATAACAAAAACAAAAGACCTTTAAAAACAAAAGACCTATAAAAAGAGACCTTTAAAAACAAAAGACCTATAAAACAAATGAATCTATAGCGGAGGATTTTTTTTGTTTGTTTCTTTTTTTATGTGTGAAGATATTTTAAGTAATACTTGTCAGTGCCGTCAACACACATAGGTCCGCCACGGAACTTGACCCGGGGGGGAGTGGGGGAGGGAGGTGGTGTTGGTGGTGGCCTACGACTGCTGAAGATTTTAAACTGATTATCAAGAGGCGTACCTATGGATGGGGGATGGGGGTGTCCTGATTCGAACGTCCCCCCCTCGGGCCCCGGCTTGAGGAAACTCCCCCAAAATTTTTTTTTTACATTAAATATTAAGTACATTATCTCATGTCATGGTGTCGAATGTCAAAATGCAGGGCCCCCCCCCAAAGATGCCAAGCCCCGCCCCCCCCGGTCCTCCAAATCCCTAGATTCGGCACTGCTGATTATGCATTTCATTATTTCAAGTGGTTGTCTTAGAGGGGCTAAAGCACTGATTATAACCGGGGATGGGGGGGGGGGTAAGGGCAAGGCGGGGCTGCAGTAAAAAAAATATGTAGAATAAACAACTCCTGGCTGAGGATGAACGTTTAGGGCAGACACCGTCTATTTCAGGAGTGTCTCAAAGTCCACTATACTCCCGTACAAAGAAGTATCGAATTTAGGTACTCTCAGATTAATAGATAGGCAAGCAATGAGACCGCTGAGATACATGTATATGCAGGGACGTTCTAATAGACAGGTAATCAAAACTACCATCCGGATCTCAGTGTTTATGTTAACTCAAGGACGTATTGGAGAGACCTGTTTTTTTCTTTCTGACGGCCAAGGCGCTTCGTTGGCTACGTGCGCCGTGCATTCCTCATGACGCTGACAATGCTTACTTACAACATAGTGATGACGATGTTACATATAACACAATCACCGCAATGTTACAACATACTTAAGAGAGGAATTGATGACAATGTTCCATAAAAGCCACTAATGACAATGTTACACTAAAAGCCACTCATGACAATGTTCCATAAAATCCACTAATGACAATGTTACATAAAAGCCACTCATGACAATGTTACATAAAAGCCACTCATGACAATGTTACATAAAAGCCACTCATGACAATGTTACATTTATCACACTAATGACACTCATGACAATGTAACATGAAAGACACTTAACGCAACGTTAAATAAAAAAAACAATCAAGACAATGTGACATGTAACACAAATTGATAATAATGACAATATTACATTAAAAAATGACAACATAAGGACAATGTTACATACAACACACACAAAACATACGCGTCAATAACAATGTTAACTGTAACACTACACCTGTGTGTAAGATTGTGTGTGTGTGTGTGTGTGTCGAGGAGAGGGGGGTTCAAACCAGGTAAGACCTTTTGCTGAAACAACCCAACTAGCTGTACAACATCTCTCATCGCAACAAGGTCATGTCAGGTCAGATACGATGTCCTTACCTCTTCTACTTTCAGAGGCGTGTTCCATTCTGGGGGGGTGAAAACCAGTGCTCGATTTAAGAAAAAAACCAGTGCCGGGGTTGAAAAATATTTACTGCAGAGCCGGGGATAAATGTCTACAGTTTCATCCCCGCAGGGATATATTAGCTAAAGCAGAGCCCGGGGGTGACAGTTCATCCACGGCGGTAAATCGAGTCCTGGTGACGACACTACATAAATTAAAGATCCCCCTCGTAGAAGACCCCCCCTCCCCTCCCCAAATGAGGAACATCAAGACAAGGGTGGCCTTTAGAGTGGGTGACATGCTAAACCGTTCCCCAAAGGCCTTACGGGGGTTTCATGACAGGCGATTCTTTTCTTACCTAATAGCGATACATGATACTCACCCAAGGCCCCCCCCCGCTCCCTGGTTCGGCTGACACTGCACAGACCAGGCGAGGGTAAAGTTGACCTGCGTTTAGACACCCGTTGAAAGGACAGCCAACTTTCAAAAATGGACACCTGTCGTCCCGGTACGTATAAAACCGTCAGGCTATAGTTAAAGCAGTGTTTCTATAATAAACAAAATAAAAAAAAATCGATTTTTGTTTATCAGAAATCGGTATAATCCGTGTACCGCTAACTCCATACCAAGAACAGTGACGCTAGATATGAGCAACTCTTGTTTTTCTTGGAAACGGGGGCATTTTGTGGGGAAAGAAGAGGCACAATAGAGGCGCCTAGTGTGGTTTAAATTTACTGGCGCCTTGCGACTGATCGGAAATGGGCGAATATATTTTTAGACGCCCCCCCCCCTAGTTCGGCGCTTGCCTTTCTACGCTACTTGTCACTGAACACAGGGCAGGACTTACGAATTACGGGGCACAATTTAACGGATGCTTGCGAGGCCCTCTTCTAATTTTTTTTTACAATAACAACTATAACTATTGATTAAATGTAAATCACGGGCCCCTGCCCTGCGCGGGGCTCAATTTGGAGCAATCGGTCAAATCGGCTTAAAAGGCAGGCCCTTACTGAACAGACATAATACATCTAACATGTGTTACGATTTTTTGCTTTGTTTTCTAAATCTGGGCCCCCACCCGCCCTCTCCCTTTTTTTTTTTTTAGTTTAAAAAAAATGTTTGGCCAACAATAGCCTTAATCTGGGACTTGCATCTTATCAACGTCCGACACTGGCTACGCCTATGTAATAAGATGGAGTGACCTGTCAGACCGCTAGTTGGGTAAGCAGACGTGAACGCCTTAGCGAGGCTGTATCCTGTTGACTTTTAATGTGAACAGAAAACGGTTTATGTGTGTGTGTGTGTGTGTGTGTGTGTGTTTACCTTGCCAAACATTCAGTAGCACGTAAATGGACATGAGGATAAACGAGACAGTCTAAACTGTGTTACAATTAACTTTAACTCTTACTATCGCTGAAGTCTGTGTTCGAACTACTTTTTTTGTTCGTTTTTTGGAGGATTAATTTCTCACGTGAGTACTATTTCAGTTGAAACGAATGTTTTCCCTTCTCATCCTATTCAGCTATTGATTGATTTGTACTACTAACATCAATAATTATCACTTTTATGCATCGGTAGCTCGATAATCTATAATAACAAGATGTGTTAACCCCCCCCCCCTTTTTTCCATGAAATTACTTGGTAGTCAAACTTTCAACAATGCTTAAACCAACATTACATTACTTGAAGATCCAAGCTAGTTTTGGAATTATGTAAGAGTTTTGGTTTATGGTTTAAGGATATAAATAGAAGTTTGAATAAAATTATTAGTTTTTCAGAGTAAATCATTAATTAAAACCCTATTAGATAAAGAGGCAGAGAATGTATGTGAGAGAGAGAAAGAGAGAGAGAGAAAGGCAACATCTAAACGTGTTTCTTCTAAACTAAAGGATGACAAAAATTAATCACAAACTAGTACAATCGTAGTAACATCAATACAGAATAAAACTGCTTTTATTTTATTAACACAATTCACATACAAAAATTATTATTAAAACAAAAAGCCCAATGAGTATTCCACTAACATGTTTTTAATTTATATTTATGTTTCAAATGATCACACACGGAAAGACCTGAATCACTGATAGCGATACTTCCACTTTTAATCTGTCAAAATTCCTGAATTTCTTTTCAAAGGGGGATAAATGGTCTTGGAATACCAAAATACAATGTACACATTGTTTCCCTTTATAAAAAAAAAAAAAAGTCAAATCCTTTTGAATTGAGTCGATGTAAATTATTTCCTAGTACAGCGGTCGCCAGACTCACCAATGTATGAATGAATGTATGAATCAATGTTTGAATCAATGTATGAGTCAATGTATGAATCAATCTTTGAGTCAATGTATGAATCAATGTATGAATCAGCGACAATTCGAATCTTTGCATTGACCGTTTCTTTAAATAGAAATCTACTCAATAGTTCGGGTATTAGGTTTATTCCTTGCTCTGGTTTGGTTTATCGGATGTCCCGTGAAGGACTCTGCGAGGACGAGTCATGAACATTCCTAGTAAATATGGTAGAGGTCCCGCCCCCTACACACACACACACACACACACACACACACACACACTATTTTTCACTGGAACACATACTGTGGCCCTGTGGGAGACCATGATAACCTTGAGACAAAAAAGACTTGGAGCAGGGGCAAAGGTCAAGAGAAGTAAACAAAGCTTTATCAGAACAGTTATTTCGTTAGGAGGATGGGAGGGGTGGAGAGAGAGAGAGATAGGAAATGTTTCGTCAAGAGGGGAAGTGCTAACGTATATTTGGAGGGGGCACTAAGAAAAGGTTAAAAGGCTAAAACGTCGTCAAGGGCCGATTCTTGCACATCGTGTGGGGCCCTAATAGTATTAATATTTACCAGCAATGGCTCCTCTGCCTCTAAGCGGACGCCTTGACAGTCTCTAGGGACAAAACCGGTGCTCCAAGTGAGAGGCTATTTTAAGCTTTATTATTGTTGGGGATATATTTATAGATATTTGGGGGGCATATAGATATTTGGGGGGCATATAGATATCTGGGGGGCATATACTTATAGATATCTGGGGACATATAGATTTCTGGGGGGCATATAGATAAACTGGGGGGCATATAGATATCTGGGGGGCATATACTTATAGATATCTGGAGACATGTAGATATCTGGGGGCATATAGCTATAGATATCTGGGGGGCCTTAGGAAAATTAGTCATTAGTCTTGCGAAAGAAAAAGAAGTAATCATGTAAAAGAGTAATTTTGAAAGACCCCCCCCCCCACACACACACTAGTTCCAAACGTTCAATGTATTAATTTCTCTCGTCTTCATTACATTGAAGTATCAAGAGATATTAAACACCCTCCATATATAATTATAACCTACGTTGTGAGGAATTAAAAAAAAAATTAATACAGGGGTTCTCTAGAGATAAGGTAATTTACAATGGCCTTAAAGGGGGCTCGAGGGGAGGGGGTAGAGGTGTAGAGGCCCAGGCCTATTTTATATCACTAGTCTCGATTTCAAAGGATCTTTTTGATTAGATCGAAGCAATAAATTGTTTAAATAGCGTTGAATTGTTGCGTCCAGTTTTTTCAGTCGATTATTGTCAATCCGTTGCTGACTGCTGTATACAATAGTTGTGTGGCTGACTGCTGTATACAATAGTTGTGTGGCTGACTGCTGTATACAATAGTTGTGTGGCTGACTGCTGTATACAATAGTTGTGTGGCTGACTGCTGTATACAATAGTTGTGTGGCAGACTGCTGTATACAATAGTTGTGTGACAGACTGCTGTATACAATAGTTGTGTGGCTGACTGCTGTATACAATAGTTGTGTGGCAGACTGCTGTATACAATAGTTGTGTGGCAGACTGCTGTATACATTAGTTGTGTGGCAGACTGCTGTATACAATAGTTGTGTGGCAGACTGCTGTATACATTAGTTGTGTGGCAGACTGCTGTATACAATAGTTGTGTGGCAAACTGCTGTATACAATGGCTGTATTTTGACCTTCATAGCTTGGCGCTAATTTTTTTTCTTTTCTTAGTCTGTTGGTTTTGGAGCAACTTTACGTTAGATGATAACAACGTTTGTTTGTTTGTTTTGTTTTGTTTTTGTTTGTTTTTTTATTTATTGGGAACATTACGAAATTTGACAACTCTGTAAGCTCCTCTTGATAATATTAAATTTAATCTGAGCCTTCTATAAATATGAGGCCCGTGAGCTCTGCGGCCGGGAGTTTGGGGGGGGGGACAGTTTTGAGAGCACCCTCCTATTTCTTGCGACGCCACTGTAAGTGATATACTTGAAGCACTTAATGTGACAAACTTAGAATGTCCGTTGGGTTTGAAATATTAATGGAATGAGATCACGTGTAAGTAGTAGAGGGTTGGGGTGGGGGTGGGGGTGGAGGTGGAGGGGAGGGGAGGGGAGGGATACTGCGACTGTTCAGGTTTGGCGACCGCTGTGCTAGACGGGAGAAAAAAAAAAAGGAAGATAGTACTCAGGCTGTAACCACTTAAAAAGGCCGTCCCCCCTCCCCCCACCCATCATCATCATCCCCCTCTCCACCCCCCTCAAAGACTCACTTAATAAAGTGGTGGCAAGGCCTGGGTGTAAGGAAGTATTAGTTAGTAAACCGCAGAATAAGTAACATGTAGGTCACTTGCAGGATCGTGTACAAAAGTAGTTTTCGGTAATTTAATGGGTAAAAACAAACAACATAACTAATGAACTCTGACCTCACCAAAGATGTCTGCTCGTGCAACTCCCCCAACCACACCTCGCTCCCTCCTATCTTTTCTTCTCAAATAATTACCCCCCTCCTATAAAATCATCCCCTCATTTCAAAGACTAAGACAAAAAAAAATTCAAAATAAAAAAATTAATATATTTTTTAATCAAATGTCTACAAATCGATATTCTATTTATAGACTTCTTTTCACGACGTCATGTACAGAAAAAAATGGGAAGGGGGGAAACATGTTTAGGCCTGTAGTCAGAGCGGTACATAAGGCCCACAACACGACGATGGGGGGGGGGGGGGGGGGCTACACCCACTCCTGCTAATAATATCGACTGTTAAAAATATAATATCAAGTGTTAAAACTGAGCATGTGCCATGAAATGTCTATCAATTTAAATTCTGTTGTACGAGCGTAAGTTAAATGCGTCATACAAATATTTTTTTTATAAACACTCTCAGCGACAAATCTAGAATTTTCCTTACTCTACTCAGACGTGTATTTGTTTACACTACCAGCTGATATCATCAGAGCTCGAACAGTAAAGGAAATTCCGGATGTAGGAAAAGGGAATTTCCGAAAACAACACCCAGCTAACACGCTGTTTACACACACAAAAAAGGCACACACTCTTACTCAGTATTTTGTCATTATTATTATTACTATTACTCACACAACTAGCTGTTATATTTATACCAACAGCTGTAATATAGTGTGTGTTTTTCTAAAGCTTTTGCTTAATACGATTGTTTGTGTTGACTAAAAAGTCAATCTGAGAAAGATGACTTAACAATACGGACTAATTTAATATGAACACATCGAGAGTTATTTTTGACATTTCAAGTAAGTACCGTCGTCGTCGTTGCGTCGAAGAAAAGGCTATCGGCCAGAAACTTAGGGATCCCGCGGTCGAGTACGACTGCGCGTGTTGCGGGAAGGGCTCTTTTGAGACGAAGTCCTGCACGAGATGCTGGTCAGCACGGTACTGCGACAGGGAGTGTCAGAGGAAACACTGGGCAGTCCACCGCTTGACGTGTGTGTCTGATCCTGACAGACGAGGATATTATATAGGTCAGTGATTTACATTTTATTTTAATTTTTTTTTACTAATTGGTTAATATTCATTTATTTGTTACAAAGTTTAACCGTACAGTGGTCGGAATGGTAGTGGATAGCTGAATCTCTTATGGTGAATAGATGGATGGTGTTTATGGCTGGGGGATGCAATTCGTAAAATAGAAAATAGATTTTATAAAAAAGGGGCCACCTAGTTTTCAGAGGGCGGCAAAGCAACAGCCCCCCCCCCCCCCGTTATAACCTTTGACATTTGATTGATACATCATGTCAATGCTTCAAACATCTGCTTTCGGTCCAGCCCACCTGCCACCTGTCAAATATACGAACGGAAAGTGGCCCGCGATTCCTAAAGTTCAACCCCCCCCCTCCGCTCTTTCCTTTACTGTTTCTGGGTGTACATTATGTTGGCAAGTACGTCTGTGTGTACATTATGTTGGCAAGTACGTCTGTGTGTACATTATGTTGGCAAGTACGTCTGTGTGTACATTATGTTGGCAAGTACGTCTGTGTGTACATTATGTTGGCAAGTACGTCTGTGTGTACATTATGTTGGCAAGTACGTCTGTGTGTACATTATGTTGGCAAGTACGTCTGTGTGTACATTATGTTGGCAAGTACGTCTGTGTGTACATTATGTTGGCAAGTACGTCTGTGTGTACATTATGTTGGCAAGTACGTCTGTGTGTACATTATGTTGGCAAGTACGTCTGTGTGTGTACATTATGTTGGCAAGTACGTCTGTGTGTGTACATTATGTTGGCAAGTACGTCTGTGTGTGTACATTATGTTGGCAAGTACGTCTGTGTGTACATTATGTTGGCAAGTACGTCTGTGTGTACATTATGTTGGCAAGTACGTCTGTGTGTACATTATGTTGGCAAGTACGTCTGTGTGTACATTATGTTGGCAAGTACGTCTGTGTGTACATTATGTTGGCGAGTACGTCTGTGTGTACATTATGTTGGCAAGTACGTCTGTATGTACATTATGTTGGCAAGTACGTCTGTGTGTGTACATTATGTTGGCAAGTACGTCTGTGTGTGTACATTATGTTGGCAAGTACGTCTGTGTGTACATTATGTTGGCAAGTACTTCTGTGTGTACATTATGTTGGCAAGTACGTCTGTGTGTACATTATGTTGGCAAGTACTCTGTGTGTACATTATGTTGGCAAGTACGTCTGTGTGTACATTATGTTGGCAAGTACGTCTGTGTGTACATTATGTTGGCAAGTACGTCTGTGTGTACATTATGTTGGCAAGTACGTCTGTGTGTGTACATTATGTTGGCAAGTACGTCTGTGTGTGTACATTATGTTGGCAAGTACGTCTGTGTGTGTACATTATGTTGGCAAGTACGTCTGTGTGTACATTATGTTGGCAAGTACTTCTGTGTGTACATTATGTTGGCAAGTACGTCTGTGTGTACATTATGTTGGCAAGTACGTCTGTGTGTACATTATGTTGGCAAGTACGTCTGTGTGTACATTATGTTGGTAAGTACGTCTGTGTGTACATTATGTTGGCAAGTACGTCTGTGTGTGTACATTATGTTGGCAAGTACGTCTGTGTGTACATTATGTTGGCATGTACGTCTGTGTGATACGTAGGCGGATTTGGTATGTAACACACAAACACACATGTGACTTGAGATGACAAACATGTGACATGAGATGACATACATGTGTGGTGGACCGATTGCCCCCACTTGATTGTGTGCTTGGATAAAAAAAATTGGATAAGTGATTTTAAAATGATGGGTTTCATTTGTGTGATGAAGTGTACGAGATGTAAGGCAAACTACTGGACTGATACACTATACACTGGCCCTCGAGGCTTATATTGTGGGGCCCCTGGGACAAGTATATATATATACATTTTATATTGTGGGGCCCCTGAGGCCTATATGTACACTATATATTGTGGGACCCCTGAGGCCTAAATGTACACTATATATTGTGGGGCCCCTGAGGCCTATATGTACACTATATATTGTGGGGCCCCTGAGGCCTATATTACACTATATATTGTGGGGCCCCTGAGGCCTATATGTACACTATATATTGTGGGGCCCCTGAGGCCTATATAAACACTATAGATTGTGGGGCCCCTGAGGCCTAAAGAACGGGACCTCTAAGGGGAGAATTATTGTTTAAGGCAGGGCCCCTAGGTTCTTCTTTACAATAAATAAAAGAGTGTCCAGTACAACTTACGAAATAATGGCTATTTATACGGAACACGTAGAATTTGAAACATATTCATTACCTCTGTGACGTATTTTTTTTAAGTGGTTTTATCAACAGTATAGATATTCTGATTTAGACATTCAGGAGGCGGGCGGAGAGGTAAACTCGCCAATGTTAATTGCGGCGTCAAATCTGGCTACATTTAGCTTATCTGTCGCAAATCTGGCTACATTTAGCTTATCTGTCACAAATCTGGCTACATTTAGCTTATCTGTCACAAATCTGGCTACATTTAGCTTATCTGTCACAAATCTGGCTACATTTAGCTTATCTGTCACAAATCTGGCTACATTTAGCTTATCTGTCACAAATCTGGCTACATTTAGCTTTTCTGTCACAAATCTGGCTACATTTAGCTTATCTGTCACAAATCTGGCTACATTTAGCTTATCTGTCACAAATCTGGCTACATTTAGCTTATCTGTCACAAATCTGGCTACATTTAGCTTATCTGTCACTGTGTGTACTTGTGTCCGCATTTGTGTGTGTGTGACACATTAATTCTGACTCGCCAGTACACAGCTATACATACGCATGTCACATGTGACACAAATGACAAAACAAACAAAAATTTTAATCAATAAAGACGCATTGAACCTTCTACACCAGTGCTTCTCAAACTGTTTGAAGTCACGGCCTTTTAGAACGCCAATCAATATGTCGCGGCCCCCCTATTTTTTTTTGGTTTAGATTGCTTAAATTATTTATAATTTTAAACTTCTATATGCAAACTTGTACTAGTCAATACATGCTTTTTCTAATGTTAACAATGAAAGAGTGAAAGGATGCAATATAAAATAAACTAGATTTTATTTTAAACATATATTAATACTATTTACATACAATACATTAGGTTAATTATATTTTATGTGTCACATTTTTCGAAATTCCACGCCCCCCTCCGGACAGTCCACGGCTCCCTATGGGGCCGCGGCCCACCACTTTGAGAAGCACTGCTCTACACAACTACTTGGAATCGTTTCCAATTACCTTGTTTAAATAAATCTCTGCTCATGATTGCAGTATCGATACTGCTATTATTTTTTAACACTTACTCTTTTTGTATGATATCGATGTGTATCGGATATACTTATTACTATCGACTTGTAAGGTCTTTCTTTTCCATATCCAGCATCGGTGGTAATTTAAATGTATTCACATTACAGCTGATATCTAAGCAAAATTATTGCATTGGTGTAATTTCAGGGCTCGATTTACCGCCGGGGATGCCGGGGATATCCCCGGCACTGAGACCTGTCATCC
Source organism: Bulinus truncatus (assembly GCA_021962125.1). Classification (NCBI taxonomy): domain Eukaryota; kingdom Metazoa; phylum Mollusca; class Gastropoda; family Planorbidae; genus Bulinus; species Bulinus truncatus. The sequence continues at coordinate 2,943,055 of JAGDYQ010000109.1, forward strand.
CCGGCTCTGCTTTAGCTAATATATCCTAGCCGGGGATGAAATCATAGACATTTCTCCCCGGCTCTGCAGAAATTGTTTTTCATCCCCGGCACTGGTTTTTTCTTAAATCGAGCGCTGTGTAATTTACTGTGGCTCTGAGAGAGGCACATTGTCAATTTGATTTAACTGAATCAAAAATATTTTTTTCCCTACACTCAACTGAGATTATGTTTTATTTAACTGAAAGCCAAAAGCAATATTTCTGTTTATTAAAATTGGTCACACAACACTGCACAATCTGGTCTGTTGACACATTGGCCAGGAGTATACTCAATGGCTACCTCAGATTAAAATATATTACTGTAACTTTCTGTGCGTGAAATGTGGAAGAAGGGTTCATCTGACTCCCTGGAGATTTTTAAACATGTTTCATGTCAAGTTCCATGTTGCAACTTTTATTTTAACAGGCTTCCGGGATAGTTTTATTATTTATCAACTTTAAATGTATAAATGTATATATTTTTTTTTTCAAAATGGTCCATATTGCAGAGCAGTTTGTATCACATATTCAATGTGAGATTAAGTCCTAGGCACCAACAACTGATTTTGTGAGACGTACCCGGTAGATCTAGGCAAAGAATTGGGCATGGCCCATCTCTTTTGTTCGAATGAAGGCCTATTGTTTTATCTATGAGACCTGAGACGAGTTGGTATCGTGCATGGCCCATTTATATCGTATGTGTGTGTTCGGTTTTGTCAATGAGACGTCAATCCAAAGTGGAACATGGCCTACATTCTCGAACTGGGGGTTCATTGAATAAGAAATGTCACGTTGATATTTATAGGTGGCCGTGTGGTGGAGTTTAACTATGCCAATGAAAGTGGGCGCAGCGGGGCCGGATCTGAGCCCTGCGATGCCGGAGGAGCTGACGACTCATGCGTGGCCGGAGATCTGTCTTACGAGGCCGGGATGACGAAACTGTATCTGGGCCTGGACGACTGCCCCAAAAACGGCCACAACAAGCACGCAGACTTCATCCCCGTGAGGGAGTTCTCCGCCGGGCACCTGCCCCCTTACCTGCGACTGGATGAGGTGTCGGACTACATCAGGGCAGAGGCGTGTCTCACGGTAGGCCACATTTGATTTAGCAATAGAAGTTATACTATAAATACCCCCCGGGATATACTTATGGGTTAACCCAGAAGCGGATTTAACGGCTGGAGCACCTAGCGCGTGCCCGCCCCCCCCCCCCACGCCACACACAATTTTTATGATCCCTTAAAAACGAAACCTTTACAATTGTTCCTTTCAGCTTGCTTATCTCCATTCATTTAAGTGGTCCGACATTTTGTCCCCGGGGGGGGGGGGTGAATCCTTGCAATTTTTTTGTTTTTCCGTTTCTGGCTTACACCATAACATTTCAAAACCATTCAATCAATGCTTCAAAAAGCCAGTCACCGTACTGAATCTTTCATTTCTATTTACAAACCAGGGCCGCTTTTTATCCTATAGGCACAGTACGCACTGTGCCTAGGGCCTACGGACTTTTCAAGGGCCTACGAAAGCCAGAACATAAAGTGAAAACAAGTGCATTCTTGAAAAATATTTAAAAAAAAAAAATGAATTCGGGGAGGGCCTACAACTTTGAAAGTGCCTAGGGCCTACGATGACCTTAAAACGGCCCGATACAAACCATTGAATTGTATAGGCTACGCATGTCATAATTTAGCGGATCTCAAAGTTTGGGTCGCGATTCACTGGTAGGTCGCAGTAAAAATGTTCAATTAACTACTGTATCAATTATATATATGTATATATATATATATATATATATATATATATATATATATATATATATATATGTGTGTGTATTCTTTACGGGTTGGTCACTAAAAATCAACGACTTTCTAGAAATACGCGAATCGCTAAAGTTTGAGAGCAGCTGACAGGTTTAAATTGACCTAGGTATGCCCAGCACTATTCTACTAGCTGTTTTTTTTTTATTAAGTCCCTGATAAGGATGGAAGAGCAATCTCAGCCCAGGGATAAAACGGTTTGATGCTTTCAGTCCCCTGTATTGCCTGGCCCCTGCTGTAGAATGCCTGGCCCCTGCTGTAGAATTTTCACGCTACGGGGCTGACTGGGACGGTTTTCACTGTGCCCTTCTTTCATAACCACCATAACTGATAGTGAAAAGGCGATGTAGGCACCACGGGAGACATATGTACTTGATTAAGACTCCCCGGGAGTCGAACGCGTAACCCCATAGTATGCAGGTCGTGGCGCAACATGAAGATCCGGCTCCCTAACAAAGCGCCATCCCGACGTAGCCATTAGAAAGTGATCTTATGAGAGATGGGGTGAAAGCAGGAAGTCGACAATGCGTTCCAATGAATTGGTTTCTCGATATTTAAGGTAACCGGAAGTTGATCCACCCTTGTTTCGTGAAACAATTTATCCACATCAGAGAACCAATTCTAGTTTCTTTTTTTTTTCTAGTTTTCAATTCGTATAAAGAGGATATAGCTCTGCTCAGTGTTGGGAAAGTGTACGTCTTTTATTGCGTCTATCAATGCATCTATTGTTGAGGAGAGAGGGGACTTGAAAGAATCCAAGAATATTTTTTTTTCTTATTCTGTTAAAAATATTTACAGGGATTTTAACTTTTTGTGTGTGATAAATCTTACTATCTCTGATCTTTGATGTGTCATTCACTAGAAACAAAACACCAGGAAGAGACAGTAGCGTAGGAAAGGTGCTGTGGGTTGTACGGTCAAAGGGCGCCGAACTAGGGAGGGGCGCCCAAAGAGCGCTGTTAAACTTTTTTTTTGTGCACTTTTCAGATTGGCAGGAGGGCGCCACAATAGCTAGCTAAGGTGCTGGGAAGAGATAATACAATAATATCGTGACACTATAGGACATGTATGTTACAATTAGAAGCCCCCATACACGCTAAACTAAACCTTTTGGGGCTTCTTCCTTTGTTGATTAACCTGGACCTTGTTCTGCAGTGACCGTGCTCCCAACAAAAATCTTAGGAGCCTGAAAATTTCGACAGTTGTTTTTTCTTCTCCTCCCAAAAAAAAATAATAATAAATGTCAAAACTCTGGGCCCCCAACAAGTATTCAGGTACCCCACCCGTATTAAGCGGTGCCCCTGTAACCACGCCCCATCTTCCTACTAGCTCACTGTTAAGAACGTCTGTAATAGCTAACCTATTGCGTTTCTGCTCTTTCACAGGTCAGAATCCTGGTCAGGTGGACCAGTAAAAACCGGCCACTCGGAGACCCATGCTACCGCCAGAGGAACACCAAAAACTCTCGGACGGCCTCGGGCACTTTCATCATGGACCGGCCGGACGAGTTCCGGCGAGTTCCGTGCCCCGTCGCCAACTGCCACCGCAAGTCCGACCTGGGGGGCGCGCACGACGTCTGGTGCGGGGAGCTGAAGGTTTTCACCAACAAGCACGTCCTGTACGACGACGATGAGATGCGGGCCACCTGCGTGGACTTCTTTTACGACTCCGAGGACCGGGTCGGCGTCGTCAGGGAGTACGCCACCAAGCTGTACTACAACAAGCGTTCCACCGACCGCGCGTTCTTCCTGGCCACCGTGCACGACCAAGATTTCCTGTCCACTCTCCAGCAGCTGGAAGTCACGAGAGGGGACACGTTTCGGAAAATCCCGCACGCTGTCTTGGCTATAATGCCCGCCTTCGCCATCGTCATCTCGCACCCGCACGGAATGTCCAAGAAGGTCAGCGTGGGGAAAGTGGTCAAAGTGTCTGAGGAGAATATCACCGAACAGACCGTCGTCAATGCCAGGCTCGTCGGCACATTGGAAAAAAAGTGGTTCCTGACCCGCTCCAGGGAGGACTACCTCGAGTACATAACGGCCCTTGGCACCCTGGACATGCCCATGTACAAGGTGTGGTACAACACGCCCACCTGCTCCGGCAGCTCCGGGGCCCCCGTGCTCTTCGGCGCCCGGGAGGTCAACGGGACGTGGGGCCCCAACATGGCGTTCCACACGGCGTACGAGCCTGATCAGAATTTGAACTTCTTCAAAGTTGGCAGGTTTATACTTGATTGAGTCAAAGATATCAGCGAACCTAAGTCTTAATTTTTTTTTAATCTAGACTACTAGTCGACCCGCGGTACAGAATCGCCGCAAAGAATGTGAAAGGGGAGGGGGACGGGGGACGAGCTGAAACAGTAGTAATAAGAAATCGGAACAACGCGAGTGAACTTATTTTCAAAGCCACCACAGTGTGCATGTCTCGAGACCTGCGCCTTGCTTGCTCTGGCGAATTATGTAGAGAGATTGCGTCTACGTAATAGTTGTACAGATTGTTAACGGAAGTTGTGCTCACTTGAAACATGTGTAACCAGAAAAAAAAACTTTCACGTCTCAATAGCTTGTCTTGTCAATAAGAGACTCATAGAATCTTCCCCACATATCCGTCAATCTGTTTCTAACTGACCAGTGAGTGGGTTAATGTTTCTACCTTGGGTGGACGGATGGTCGTGCGGTAAAGCACTCGACTGTCGACCTGAATGTACCTGGTTCGATCACCGGTGAGGAGCAAGGAAATTTTTTTCAGGTCTTGGCTGAAATTCCCGATATATCTCCCGTGGTGCCTCCATGGCCATAGCACTATCGTCTATGGTGGGGATGAAAGAAGGGCACCATAAAAACCGTCCCATTAGTTATTTACACTTTACAGGATCTAAGAGATTTCATCTCATCCTTATAGGGACTTCACAAACACCTTGTGGTCTCAAAAAAAAAAATTTGGTTTTGTCAGATATGAGACTGCTAGTTTGTTTGCTTGGTTTGTTTGATGGTTTGTTTTATTATTTCCCCTTACCACTCGTTGTTTTTTTTTTGGTGGTCAGTCAGTTCACTCTGTATTGTGCTAGTCGCAAGTTTGAAACTCACCCCACATATAAGTCCACCCAGCAGCAGGTCATGTGATGAAGAAGCATCGCCCGTCACCCCACACGTCATACAATTTCTTCACGGTGAATGTCACACGACACAACCAAGATTGAAAGAATAAATTCTTGTTATGACGTCATTGGATTTTCCAGCGTTAATTTCAAACAGGCCACTTCTCAATATTTGCCATACTTTTTTTATTATTATTCTTTTATTACCGAAATCACACCTCACAGAGAGCGTATTTATATCTCTCATATTATCTATCTTCAGTGCCATTGATATTTTAATATGTTTTTTTGTACATACATCTATAAATACAACAGTGTATGTCTATGTGTTGCCTATGTCAGCAATCTAGCTGAATGCTACATATTTTAATTATATTCCATTATTTATGCACTGGTAGCTATACTTAAACCTGTAAGGTGTAATGCTCGTGTAGCCACTACTGGGTGATTTTAAAATGTTCCCTTCAGAATTTTATGTTCAGTATTAATTTGTATTTATTGTGTACTTTCTACAATAGTGTGTGTGTGTGTGTGTGTGTGTATTCGAGATCGAGAGAGAGAGAGAGAGAGATAGGAGAGGAAGTTATTAAGTCTATGTGTGTGTGTGTGTGTTTGTGTGTCTGTGTGTGTGCCTTAGTATGTCATCACAGGCAAACATTTATTTGTAATACATTTGAGATTATTTTTAATCTCTTTGTGTGTGCTCTTTTCTTTTTACCTTCCTTTCTATACCTGTGATCGGGGGGGGGGAGGGGGCTGAATAAACGTTTTTGCTAAACTGGATGACACCTTAGGCTCTGAATAAAAATAATCGCCCCTTCCAGCCCCCCTCTTCCATTTATCAGTTTATTTAACAATAGTGTTGTTGTTGTTGTTGTTGTTGTTATTTCGTAATAAGCCATAGCCCAGGAACGCCACCAGATAATATGGGGCCCCAGAGTAATGGGGGGGCTCCTCTACTGCCGAAACATGAATACGTTTGAATGATATTAATACGTTTTTTCTAAAATGGACGGGGGCCGCTGAAGGTTATAGGATATCCTGACTAGTGTTCGGATTGCCCCCCTCTCTATCTCGATGCGGCCCCTCTTATGCCCACACTAACCTTAATCCGCCCCTGCCTGTGAATTGTGAATACACCTACAGTACAGATTAGCACTAACCATGTGATTTTGTTATTGACAAAATAGAATATAAATTGTAGCTGACACACACACACGCACACACACACACACGCAAGCACGCACTATACCAATATATTCATATAACCTTTCATTAACGCTATTTTTATGACTTAAAAATCATGCATGCACCGATTGCTATGCTTGGTAGTGTAAATCAGTTTCTCGGAATAGTACGATCCCCATGATTTCGTTGAAAAAGGTGTCATTCGGGAATTCCTTTTAAGTTCGTAAGTCTTTTATCTTACGAATGAGGTTACGGGAAAAAAAAAATCCCCTAAATCGAGAATTACCCATCTTTCTCTGCAACGACTTGGAGTACTTGACCAATACATCCTGTACAACTTTAGTAATGTTAAATACTCCACAGGAAAGATCACAACAGCACTCAGGCGAATGTTCAATAAAGGAAATTTAAATTTATAATAATTTATAAACAAACAACAATAACAATATCCCCTGCTCTTCCTGACGACTTCGTTATCATTACTGTTACGTCATACCGTCAACACTTATAATAGGGAATTCCCTATTCTTAGCGCACTACTGGGTGGCAAGCAGAGAGTAATAACAGTATATTTACAAAATGTATGGGCTTGATGCACATTGAACTAACTTACATTTTTGGACCCCGGGGGGGGGGGGCAGTCGCCGGGTCCCCACTGCTTGTTTGCTCTACTTAGTAACATTTATTTCCTGCCCCCCACCCGGCTATTGGCCTGGCCTCTGCTGTATAATGCCTGGCCTCTGCTGTATAATGCCTGGCCTCTGCTGTATAATGCCTGGCCTCTGCTGTATAATGCCTGGCCTCTGCTGTATAATGCCTGGCCTCTGCTGTATAATGCCTGGCCCCTGCTGTAGAATTTTCATGCTACGGGGCTGTTGGCTTTTAGCGCTATGAGTACCTTCATTATGCTGGCCACAACCGGGGAAGGGGGAGGGGGGAGATTACATGTGACCCAGTTATTATTATCTTAACTGGTCAAGGTGACCGTGGTCTGACTATCGTAGCTGCTGGCATAAATCAAGATCGGGGGGGGGGGGGGGGAAATGTGGACATTTCGTCTTATCCATTTCCTCTGACCATATTTCTTTGTTGTGTGAAAAATGGAAGTGTTGATTTGAATTTTTTTTTTCAAATGTATTACATTTATAGAAAATGCTATATGATGGAACTGTGTTTATTGAATATAGTTAGCATAATCATTCATAATAAAAAAAATAACTACAAGTTTCAATATATAAATTTTTCATTTATTTATAAATTGTATATGTTGTTAGTCTAATTATTTATACAAATATATATATATAAATTTGTTCGTTTGTGATTTGTGTACAGCATAAAAACATCAATAAATTTTTCTCTAAGAGTTATGACCGCCAACACTAACTCCTCGGGGTGACCCTGTAGATAGATAGATAGATAGATAGATAGACAGACAGACAGACAGACAGACAGACAGACAGAGAGACAGACAGACAGACAGACAGACAGATAGATAGATAGATAGATAGATAGATAGATAGATAGATAGATAGATAGATAGATAGATAGATAGATAGATAGATAGATAGATAGATAGATAGATAGATAGATAGATAGATAGATAGATAGATAGATAGATAGATAGATAGATAGATAGATAGATAGATAGATAGATAGATAGATAGATAGATAGATAGATAGATAGATAGATAGATAGATAGATAGATAGATAGATAGAAAGAAACACAAAACCTTATCCTTACATAAAAACTAGACTTGTTTGTGATAGCGTGTACGATAAAGTGTGTGTTTTAGTGTGTGTGTGTGTGTGTGTGTGTGTGCGTGTGTCAAAGTCTGTGTTTCGATACAGCTCTTGGTGTCAGCTGTGGGGGCCTATATAACAGTGTCATGCCTAGGTGTATACCCGCGGTTCTAAACATGTGTCATAAGCGAGTTCTAAGGGGTACGGGAAATTTTTTTTGCATGGGGGGGGGGGAGGGCAAGCGACGTGTAATATTTGTTTTAAATTAACCAAGAGTTTTGAAGAGGGTCGACAGTTACTCTGCGTGACTCATCACCAGACCACGTGATCGTGTATCGCCATTAGAAAGTTACTCACATTCCATTATGAAAATAATTTCATTTATTCGCGAACTTGCGTGTGAGGGGTGCCCCCGGGGGGGGGGACATACTTCCGCAACCTTTTGGAGGGTACATTCGCGAAAAAGGTTTTCAGCCGTTGGTTTATATATACTATAAAATATAAATCATGGGATACATTAACTGGAATAATTAAAATATTACGGAGTAAATGCTGCCAGTCAAAAAAGTTGATCAACTCAATGTGTTGTTCTGGTTGAGGAATTAGGAGAATGACTCAAAAAAAAAAAACGGGCCTAAAAACATGGCCTAAGCCAGAAATTCAAGGACCCTTGAGAGACTATTTCATTTTAGGGCCCCCTCTTCAACCCCATTTCCCCCCCCCCAATTTCACAGCAAAAATACAACTTGAAAGCTAAAAAGGGGGCCCCTTTAAGTGTTGCCTCTTCCCCCCTTGAGGCGGATTTGTGTAAAAATAAGACCCTCATAGGGTTTTAAACCTACAAGCGGATGTAATATAACACACACGTCCCCAACCATAACCCCCCTCCCCCATTCCACTCCGACCCGTTCATAAATTTTAATTTTCCTTTTTACACCAAAAAAAGATTTATTGACCAGAGCAAAAAAAAAAATTGGGTTGAAATCAAACCGGAAAAAAAACCCAGACTAGACAAGATTTTTTTTTTTGTTTCTATTCGCCGACAAACAAAAACAACTTTTTGTCTGAATCGACATGTTGTGTTGAGCGGTACGGATGGATTTGACCATTCTATAAGTGCTTCGTGAGTATTATTTCCTAATTCCCTCGTCCACATCATGTACCTAGCTCTCCACCCCACTCGTAAACAGACCAATCAGGGCTCCCTTCTCTCCCCCCCCCATTCCACTATCTCAGCCACCCTCCTCCTTCTCTCTATATATATGTGTGTGTGTGTCAGAGTTCTAAATACGTGTCCCACCCATATTTCGCTCACACTTCCAGGTTGTCCCATTTGGGAAAACACAAGTAGACGAAATCATTGAAATAGAAACAGCTGCCGCATTGCACGCGAGCGCACACTTAGATATCCGCAATCACACGTACAACTTTACTCGTGTTAGCAACTCGTGTGCTAGTTAAAATGCTGTTAAGTTTGGTTAACAGTCACTTGAAACTGGTCCGTTGGCCTGTATACATCTGGTCTGTAGGCCTGTATACATCTGGTCTGTAGGCCTGTATACATATATTCTGTAGGCCTGTATACATCTTGTCTATAGGCCTGTATACATATATTCTGTAGTCCTGTATACATCTGGTCTGTAGGCCTGTATACATATATTCTGTAGGCCTGTATACATATATTCTGTAGGCCTGTATACATATATTCTGTAGGCCTGTATACATATATTCTGTAGGCCTGTATGCATATATTCTGTAGGCCTGTATACATCTAGTCTGTAGGCCTGTTTATATCTAGTCTTTAGGCCTGTATACATATATTCTGTAGGCCTGTATACATCTAGTCTTTAGGCCTGTATACATATATTCTATAGGTCTGTATACATCTAGTTTTTAGGCCTGTATACATATAGTCTGTAGGCCTGTATACATATATTCTGTAGGCCTGTATACATCTAGTCTTTAGGCCTGTATACATATATTCTGTAGGCCTGTATACATATATTCTGTAGGCCTGTATACATATATTCTGTAGGCCTGTATATATATATAAACATTGGATCCGCCGCGGCCTCATGTCGATCGCTCATGCACAGCTACAGCCGGTCTTATAGATAGGCAAACTAGTTGTCCGGCTTAGGGCCAGCCACGGCTATGGGGGAACCTGTGTAGGGAATTTTTTTTTCTTACCAGGTACAAGGAGAATTATAATCTTAGCACTCGACAGAGGCCCAGTAGAAGTCTGGGTTTGTCATGAAGGGCCCCAGTTCTCATTCATTTTTAGAGACCCAACATTTTGCAAGAGGCAGCATTAACAACAGTTGTTGTTTTTTTTTGTCTTATCCCCCTAAATGTCCCTTTGCATAGCCATTCCTCCCCCCCCCCCAGCCCTTCAATGTCCTTTTGGCTGGAGCCCCCCAAATGTAATTTGTATAGAGCCCGCCAAAACATAAAAAAACGGCATTGCGTAAAACACTATGTTGACACGCAGTAGCCTAGGAAGGGTACTGCGCAATGGAAGTGTCCGCCATAAAAAAAAATTATAACTCCCACTGGGCACCACACAAACACCAACAAAATATATAACCGGAAGTGCGGTGCCAAAATTTATTGTTAGAGAGAAAAATAAAAAGGATGGGGAAATCCCTGCACTAAAAATAAACAACACGTAATGCAAGTTATAAATAGTACCATATGCATCATAACTCTTGGTGTTAGGCTTTTTGTTAAGATATGTTTTTTTTTTTTGGCATGTTTGGGTTCGTTGGGTTTGAAAGGACACGTACCTGCTGACTTATCAACCAGAAACTGATTTATAGATAAAGATGCAGAAAAACAAAAAGACTGACAATGCAGGACAGTGGTACAACGAAAGCAGCGGTTCTAAAATTATTTTTTTTTGCAACTGTATGTCCCTGGGTAACCCTCACACGTAAGTTCGCGAATTAATAAATGTACTTTTTCTCGTAATGGAATGAGCTCAACTTTCGAATGCGAAACTTGGGCACGTGGTTTGGTGATGAATCACGCAGTGAAGTAGCAAACCTTCTTCCAACTCTTGGTTGTTTAAAACGAAAATTATATGTCGTTGCGTACATGTTCACAACCTTTCAAGTACCCCTTGAGGTACGCGTACCATCGGTTGAGAATCGATGGGTTACCGTGATGAAACACGATATAGTTTTGACACTAGAGATTGTACTCAGACACAAAGGAATTTTTTTTTATGAAACATTATATATAGTTATGTCATTGGACACTTTATATATATACATACATACATATATATATATATATATATATAGGGTTGCCATATTTTTTCACGGACCAACCGGGACAGTTCTGTCTTTTTTACTTTACGTTTAGGGATGTCGGTTCCGAAGGGGGGAGGGGGTATGAAAACAGTAATGTAAAAAACACTTAAAATATAGAATAGATAATCTTTGTTATTTTATTCATAATGGTACACAAACATGATATTTTTACAAAACAAAACAGTTTTCTACTTGTTGTGCCACTCGTATTTTTCACTTCTGTAAATTTGTATTACTGTGTTACTTACCAAAATGTTACTGATCACACAAGAGCAGATTAATCATTCTCTGATCTAATAATTTTGCTCAATTATTTCCAAGAAACTGTGCCCTGAATCTAAACCGGGACAATTTCAACAACTGGGCGGGACACCGGGACAACCCAGTATATCCGGGACTGTCCCGGCCACACCGGGACGTATGGCAAGCCTATATATATATATATATATATATATATATATATATATATATATATATATATACAAAAAAAAGTAATTGATAAGCTAGAGAAAGTCAAAAGTAACTGATAAGTTACAAAAAAGCTCAAAAAGTAAAGGTAAAAAAAAAAGTCAAAAGTAGAAAAAAAACCAGGTAAGCAGTCTAAAAAGTGAACAAGATAATATTAACTTCAGATGAACATACATGAACAAAATACAATATCATGACGCAGGTATGAAAGAAGGGCTTGTATTATCTGTATACAGCTATTGATTTTAATTGAAAAAGATTAAGACTATTGATTAAAAGAAAACTCTTCGCAGCATGCTGTGGTTGGAGCCAAACATTTCAACAACTTGTTCTGTGAAGTTACAATGTTACATACAAAGGTTTAATAAAAATGATAACGGGTTTATGGCTAAATACTGCTGTAAACTGCTTTACATTGCTATATACTACTACACAGTGCTATATACTGCTATATTACTATATAAATCGCTATACATTTGCCTTGCAGCTATACACAACTATAAAGTACCATAAAGTACAGTACATTGGTTAACCCCACTATATACTTTCACAGAGTAAGATATTGATAAATACTTAAATACATTCCTATACATGGGCGTCGCTAGTGTTACAAACTGTAGTTAAGACATCTTCCCGCGTAAACATCAACCCCCACCCCCTTTTCTTCCCGCGTTTAACACCCCCCCTTCTCATACCCCCACCACAACCTCCTTGTTTATCTCTACACCCCCCTCTCACTATATTGGCATGCCCCGACTTGTCCGTAAAACCAATCGACCGTGAAGGTGGACACGTCTCCGCCGGACATCCATCTTCCCCCCCCCCCATGAGATTAATTCCTCGGACCAGGCTAGATGATAACAGAACGTTGCACCTTATCATATGGCACTGTTGGTTCTTACACCTGAACCTGACACGACGTTGATGTATGTTTTCAGAGTATGTTTCAACTGTATAAATTGGGATGAGTTTAGTAATCGGGGAGCAGTACATCCCCTCTACGGACTGGACTGGGCGCATTCCCCCACTTCGAGGGGCCCACGTCATACGAGTCTGTTTGACTCCCGACTCTAAACTTCCTTTAGAGCTATTTGGATACTTATGATTTGCATATTGTAACTTAGCGGCCCAGTTAAGAGTTCTTTTTAGAACTATATGTTTATATGTACCTGCTTTGAATAAAGGGCTACTTCTACACACTGTTATATACTAGAATATACACATGCCGAGAATTTCGATTTAATCACGCGTCAGTAAATCAAAAGTACAACTTGTAACATTTTATAGCATTTGACACTAATTTCATTAACAACTACTCCACATCTCATTGTTCAAGAAAGCCGGAAATGACCCTACCTTCTGTACACACAAGAAAAGAGATAACATTGGCTAATAATTTAAAAAAAAAATTCTTTTTTAACGGGGTGGGGGGATCTTTTAAAGTTTGCTAGTTGGGGTGGGGCCGGGGGGGGAGTGGGGTGTTTATTTTGTGGGTGGGGAGAATGTGGGTGTCGTTGGTATCTGTTTCAACTAGTGATCATATTTGATATGTTTCAACTAGTGATCACATTTGATATGTTACAACTAGTGATCATATTTAATATGTTTCAACTAGTGATCACATTTGATATGTTTCAACTAGTGATCACGTTTGATATGTTTCAACTAGTGATCACATTTGATATGTTTCAACTAGTAATCATATTTGATATGTTTCAACTAGTGATCACATTTGATATGTTTCAACTAGTGATCACATTTGATATGTTTCAACTAGTGATCATATTTGATATGTTTCAACTAGTCATCACATTTGATATGTTTCAACTAGTGATCACATTTGATATGTTTCAACTAGTGATCACATTTGATATGTTTCAACTAGTGATCACATTTGATATGTTTCAACTAGTGATCATATTTGATATGTTTCAACTAGTGATCATATTTGATATGTTTTAACTAGTGATCACATTCGATATGTTTCAACTAGTGATCATATTTGATATGTTTCAACTAGTGATCACATTTGATATGTTTTAACTAGTGATCACATTTGATATGTTTCAACTAGTGATCACATTTGATATGTTTCAACTAGTGATCATATTTGATATGTTTCAACTAGTGATCACATTTGATATGTTTCAACTAGTTATCATATTTGATATGTTTCAACCAGTGATCATATTTGATATGTTTCAACCAGTGATCATATTTGATATGTTTCAACTAGTGATCATATTTGATATGTTTCAACTAGTGATCATATTTGATATGTTTCAACTAGTGATCATATTTGATATGTTTCAACTAGTGATCACATTTGATATGTTTCAACTAGTGATCATATTTGATATGTTTCAACTAGTGATCATATTTGATATGTTTCAACTAGTGATCATATTTGATATGTTTCAACTAGTGATCATATTTGATATGTTTCAACTAGTGATCACATTTGATATGTTTCAACTAGTGATCACATTTGATATGTTTCAACTAGTGATCATATTTGATATGTTTCAACTAGTGATCATATTTGATATGTTTCAACTAGAGATCATATTTGATATGTTTCAACTAGTGATCATATTTGATATGTTTCAACTAGTGATCGTATTTGATATGTTTCAACTAGTGATCATATTTGATACGTTTCGTTGGTGATTGTGATTGTTGCTGGTTTATTTTTATTTTTTTTAAGAATCTTTTTTACTTTGAACAGATAAGACTGGAAGACAATTTGACAATAGTTTGATAGAGTATGAAGTAAGATCTTTATCTCCTGGTTACGTTTTGTTGACATGTGACCTCAACCCACCGCTTCTCGGACATTCATTGCCCTCTTCACACCGTACGGGAAGGGCTCCAGGAAACTTAAACATGTTTGGCGCGGCTAGAGTGGATGTTATTCGATCATTCAGGTCCAGGAACTGTGCGATAAGTAGCCTGAACTAGATTGGCACGGCTAGAGTGGGTGCTATTCGATCATTCATGTCCAGGAGCTGTGCGATAGGTAGCCTGATCTAAAATATGGGTCAGTAGGGTGATTGAAAAAAACATTTTTTGCAATTTGATATTACATTGTTGTTACATTTTTTCCTTTTATATTCCTATACTTTCATGCAAAATTTTATTGAAATTGAATTACATTTAGAGGTCGCTCATGGAGACTGAAGATGATAGTATCTTGTTTAATGACATGAATTATTATAATATAAACATTAAATTAAACAATATCTTTAAATCATCATTAATCGTTAATTACAGCGAATTAGACTGGTTGAAATATTAAATAACATAAAACAAAATGATATGTAACAGTTACTGCCTGTTTATTCATGTATACATTGTATTATCAACATAAATAATACGTTATACGTTATGATCGTCAGTTCAACGTTTCTTAAATAACTTCAATGTACTTTTTTTCAAATTTGGCACTCTCTTTCTGTGATCTACAACTTGCAGCTCTGCATTTCAGATTCCGTTTTAGTGATTCAATGATGACATCAGTGCAACTGACCGCTCGGCTGCATCATTGACGCCTTAAAGGAATCAACAATACTCTTACTTCAGCAAATGACTGCAATAGATCCCAGGATACTGGATCAACTTCATCGAAGCTGGTAACAATACCGACTGAACGCAATGCAGATAGTGATGAGTACCTACAAAAAGATACAGTTAGCGCAATTCTTCTATTTAAACACTCGATTCGTCCAGTCATCGCCAATCTTCAGCATCTCTTCAGAAACTTTTTCAGAAAACAACGCAAAAAAAAGCACCTCTGAACTACTATACCAAATATGGTTTTCAAATTTCATTTTCGCAGCATCAGACACCGTTTTGTATATGACAGAATTTCGTGAGATCTGCTTGATTAACAATAGATCGTGTAACACTATATTTTTGTATATAATGTTATGTACTTGTTGATGTAATGCTTCTCCAAGATAACACTGTGTGTTCCTCACTGCTGCTTCAGATAACTATACTGGTTTTATGTAGCTGCCGATATCATAACTGGTTTATAATCTTAAGTAGCGTTCAGTCTCGTTGCACTCTCAAACAACACATCAATCAATGAGGCAAAGTTCCACGATTCAATTATATTTATTCAACAATAAGAAAACATATGTAGTATGAACTTATGTGCAGCAGTATTCACAAATGCTTCGTACACAATATAACACGTAGTATTCCAGTTTCCCGAAGGAATTCTCTGGCAATACTTTGACACTTAGTATCCTGAGTTCCCGAAAGAATTATTCAGAGATACTTCAATAAAATAGACTTTGACTGTGTACTGTAAAACTCAATAACTTGATAGCTTGTGCCTCTATTATTTCTCCACTAACTTCTCCTCTAACTATCTCTACAACTGGTGTCCTGATGTCTCTATCGTCAGTCTGTCAAACTGTCGGTCTGTATCTCGTAGGTCTGACGAAATTTCAATTACCTCGGATATTTATGTGATTGTGAATTGTCACGTGCCCCAAACGCCCAGAACTTTTGATTGGTTCCCTAACACCCTTTCTAACTCATCTACATATTAATGACTCTTATTCCAGCCTATGGATTGGTGCGGCTAAAAACTCACTTTGGGCTAGTATTCCTTTGTCTGCCTAATTACATCTATCGTCACCTATCTCTGGGGTCATAGACCTGTGATGACAACCTAATTCTACCCTAAACAAAGATACCGCTGGAATTCTAGTTATCAAAACATATGACTGTATCATGGACCCATGAGTTTGGACAGTGGTTCTAAAATTGTATAGACCTATCTAAAGCTATTGTTACAGATCGTTAAACGGAGCATCACGACTCACAGGACATGAGATCTGCTTGAATAACAATATTAAACGGAGCATCACAACTCACAGGACATGAGATCTGCTTGAATAACAATATTAAACGGAGCATCACGACTCACAGGACATGAGATCTGCTTGAATAACAATATTAAACGGAGCATCACGACTCACAGGACATGAGATCTGCTTGAATAACAATACTAAACGGAGCATCACGACTCACAGGACATGAGATCTGCTTGAATAACAATATTAAACGGAGCATCACAACTCACAGGACATGAGATCTGCTTGAATAACAATATTAAACGAAACATCACGACTCACAGGACATGAGATCTGCTTGAATAACAATATTAAACGGAGCATCACGACTCACAGGACATGAGATCTGCTTGAATAACAATATTAAACGGAGCATCACGACTCACAGGACATGAGATCTGCTTGAATAACAATATTAAACGGAGCATCACGACTCACAGGACATGAGATCTGCTTGAATAACAATACTAAACGGAGCATCACGACTCACAGGACATGAGATCTGCTTGAATAACAATATTAAACGGAGCATCACAACTCACAGGACATGAGATCTGCTTGAATAACAATAGTAAACGAAACATCACGACTCACAGGACATGAGATCTGCTTGAATAACAATATTAAACGGAGCATCACGACTCACAGGACATGAGATCTGCTTGAATAACAATATTAAACGGAGCATCACGACTCACAGGACATGAGATCTGCTTGAATAACAATATTAAACGGAGCATCACGACTCACAGGACATGAGATCTGCTTGAATAACAATATTAAACGGAGCATCACAACTCACAGGACATGAGATCTGCTTGAATAACAATATTAAACGGAGCATCACGACTCACAGGACATGATATCTGCTTGAATAACAATATTAAACGGAGCATCACGACTCACACGACATGAGATTCAAGCTTTGGCGTAAATGTGAGTGGCAAACAAGCAGAATTCTTGCAAAACCTTTACCTCTGAATGTGTGCGCTAGAATTGATTTCTAAAGAAGTAGATCTTGAAGCAGTATGTCACTTTTGCCATCTAGCGAACCATTTGGTAATTGCTTAGCGCATGAAAGTGGTACGGTTGGTTGCTTACATTGACGCCAAATACCAACAAGCAGGTTTTGATCATCCCTCTGTAAACTTCACGTGGTATGTAACTTGAGGCACTTGAAAGTCTGGTAGGAGTGACACAATAATGTGTTTGTGTTCCACCATAAACGAATCATCTAGTCTCGAATCCTCTAGCTCAGAGGTTTTCAACCTGTGGTCCGCGGAGCCCCAGGGGTCCGCGGGGGGCTTCAAAGGGGTCCGTGGGCAAATCAATGAAATTAGGGATTTTCTCCTATAAAATATTTCTTGGTTTTGTTGATTGTTTAGCTTTTAGCTAAACAAAAAAAAATACAAGCTATGCCAATGTTTCAGGTACAGACAACAATGTGCAGAATTGAAAACTCCGCTAGTATTTCCTAATGCTACGTCTGAAATATGAACTAGAGTGCGTACACCACGTACTTGTGTAGTGAGTTTTTGAGTCATCTCATCTTGGCAATATTTCTTACTTGCTGAGCTCCGGCGTCACTGTTAAAACATCCGCCAGTGCGACGGTGTGTGTATTGTTGATAAATAGTCTGGTTGATCATGCTGTAATGTTTTTATAACATAGCCTACTTTGGAAGGGCGGAAATTCGCCATAGATACTATGAGATTACAATGTCGGTCATGTTTAGAGAGAGTTTGTATTTTTAGGTGACACATACCTGGGAAAAAGATGACCTGGTTAGGCTGGAATTAAAAGTAAGGCACATCGCCCTTGTGTTTTCAAGAGATAAATGTTGTGATAAGCTAATTATCTACTGTCTGGTATCGTATGTATGGCGACGAACTTCCACATGGGCTTGATACATGTTACAAATAATCAGTGTCCCAAAGTTTCTAGGTTGATCATTGTATTTTCAAGAATATGGATCATTGGGTCAGGGATGAGAGTTAATTAAATAGTTTGTCACTAAATTACAAAGGTTCAGGGTTACTGCTGTTTTGACTGAAATAACAGAATATCCCCAATGAGGGACGGACCAATCAGAGACAACAACATAGGTGAGAAGACGCAGTAATTAGGGTCTTATAAAAGAAGTTAGCTGATCTTTTGATAGGGATAGAGATTGGAAGAGAGAAAGAGAGGGGAGGAGGAGAACAGGGTGATACAGACATACAGTTCAACAAAAATAGGCAGCCCACGGGATAGAGTAGTGATGTTTCAGTGAATATGTATCTTGGAGTGTATAGTTTCATGGTACTTATATTTTGAAATAATATTTTGTGTAATCGTCACATAAAGTAGGCCTACATGAATAGGACTTGGCAGTTTAAATAAATCAGTGATGTCCATGAATAGATAGAGTGTCGATCGCTACCAGAGAAGTGAAGACAGACACTTATCATCACAATAACGCACAATGTTTAACTAATAAAACATGTAGTTGTGATACCTAGTAGCAAGGATAAATTTCTGAAGATGAAAACTGACCAGAAACTGGAAGATTCTGATGATCAAGCAGCCGAAGACGAACGAGAAAGAAAACGGCCACAGCAGTTGTCATATTACTTTCATCAGTATTTTTGGTGACGACGATGTCAGCGCATTTCATTGGATTCGAAATCCCTTTGAATGCGGGCTAACCGATTTAACTGGTCTTGAACAAGAACAATTGGTCGAATTGTCGTCCGACAGGACACTGCGCTTGCAGTTCAGCAGACTGCCACTGTCGTCGCTAGCATGTTTCCAGGAGAACTCGCTGCTGTCTGACAAAGCCATCAATGTCCTGCTACCATTTTCTACGAAGTACTTGTGTGACACTGCATTATCTGCTGTTACTGCGATAAAGACCAAGTACAGGTCCAGACTGAACATTGAACATGAAATGCGCATATATTTATTACACATACCAACTTGTTTGGACAAAACAGGCACAGCCTTACCACTGAACAGAAAATTTTGTAACGGACATACCAGTGGAATAAATATTCGGTTAGTGTTTCATTATTTGGATAGATAGCTATTTTCGTATGTAAAATGACTTTTACATGATGTGCGCGTAACTTAGGCCAGACCTACCTTTTAGCAGAATTTAAGTAGATTCAGGCCCGTAGCGTGCGGCGGGGCCAGGGGGCCGCCCCCCCCCTGCTTATTTGTTCTACTTAGTATAATGTATTACCTGCCCCCACTGCTATTGCCTGGCCCCTGCTGTAGAATGCCTGACCCCTCCTGTATAATTTTCACGCTACGGGGCTGAGTAGATTACATCTGCAAACTTAATAAGACATATTAGGGCCCAACCTGAGGTACGAAAAATCGAGGTCAGGGTGCCTTAGGCTCTGGGGGTCCGCCACCCGAGCTTGGTATGTCTGTGGGGTCCGCAGGGTAAAAAAGGTTGAAAACCTCTGCTCTAGCTGACTATACAGCTGCTGATCAACCTAAGGCCAAAATCGTTTGAAACGTTTGAACAGTGAAATGTTAGGGCTGTTTGTGGAGCCACAGAGAAAAAACAACTCCAATGATCAGTTCTTGCACATGAGGTCGGCAGGCATAATGTAACAGCTCCTCTTGCAATAATTTACATGTCCCCTTAGTAATACCAATCTTGAAGGATGTTCTGGCAAAACACATACCAATAATCTCATTAGATACCAGTCTTAACAGCTGTATTGTTGCATTGCCTTGTGCCTTGCCAGCACTGTTGGTATTTTAGCTCAACCTAAAATCTTCTCAACTTCTTTCCCAGTTAAAAGTGCAGCTAATCTGTAGTCTCCTCCATTATCTTTCCGTCCCAGTGAATGACCAATGGGCATTTACTTCTAAATCGGAGAAAATTATTTTTTTTACCATGCAATGATGAATCACCCTAATGGCTCAGTCATAAAAGTCAGTTGAAGTAGAGTTCACCTGTAATATACCTTGTCACACTAGAAGACAACATGGAGACACGTTTTTGTTTTTATTTTTAAACACCTGTTTGTGTCACGTGAGAAAGAATTATAATACTGACAGGGTCGTCCTTATGAATAGGTAAACTTGACGAAATGGATCCGAGAGGCTCTTTTACCCCCCCCCCTCCCTACATCTATAGGTCTCTGCCTAGGACCACCACCCTACATCTATAGGTCTCTGCCTAGGACCACCCCCAACATCTATAGGTCTCTGCCTAAAACCACCCCCCAACATCTATAGGTCTCTGCCTAGGACCACCACCCCCCCAACATCTATAGGTCTCTGCCTAGGACCACCACCCAACATCTATAGGTCTCTGCCTAGGACCACCCCCCTACATCTATAGGTCTCTGTCTAGGACCACCCCCCAACATCTATAGGTCTCTGCCTAGGACCACCCCAACATATATAGGTCTCTGTCTAGGACCACCCACCTAACATCTTTGGAAATCTCTTTCCCCCGCCCCCCAAGCACCTCTGAACGCCCATGTCGCCGCCCCTAGATTTGAGACCCTAACATAAGCCTGATAGCAATACAAATATTTAGATGAAATAATGTAAATAGTGTACAAATTCCTCTCTCTCTCTCTCTATACAAGAATTGTTTCTTATCCACAGCTTCATTGAATTAACACCATATTAAAAAAGGCATTTAATTTGACACGAACCCGACCAAAAAGACATCAGACATTATTTTTTTTTTCTTGTTCGCCTTCCCTGGTGTACGTTGTGATACGTCATTGTTTAAGACCCCCATTCAGTTCAGACGAGTCAGTTTTGATTAGCCGCCCCTGGAAGTGAAGTCATGGTGTCATGTGTCGCCACCACTTAAAGAGAGTTTCGAGTGAGACCCTTCAAGCGATTGTGTAATGTGTGTGTGTGTGTAAGTCGGTTGGTTAGACACCGAGTCGATACTGAAGAAAGAAAGCGGGAAGGGGGGGGGGCGTCAGGTTTAATTGGTGAAGTACGATAGGTTTCGAGTGGCTGCTCTATGGTTGGCTTGTGGGCAAGGGGGCTTGTGGGCATGTGGGATTTGGGCATGTAGGCTTGTGAGCATGTGAGCTAGTGGGCTTGTGAGCATGTGGACATGTGGTATGTTTTGGGGCATGTGGCCTTGTGAGCATGAGGGCATGCAGCGTGGCTTTTGTAGGAAGAGTCCGCGGCGGACTCTCTAACATGCTGCCCCGATTCTCGGGTGTTGAGCAAAAAATGCCGCCCCTTGGTGGAGGGAACGAAAAAAGTGCTACCCCCTTTCCCCTCTGTGCCTCTCATTAGTAACGCCATTTTCTATTGGTAATGGGGTGGTGGATTGGGGGGGGAGTATCAAAAATCAAATACGTAGCGGCGTAATTCTAAAGTTAAAACAATTCAAACGGTAAAGTTGTCAGTGGCATGTGCAATTGTTTCGACTCGTTCGAGCTACCATTATGGCATCACAAATGTCATTATGTCAAATCGTCACAACGGTCATTATGTCGTCACAGCGGTCACTACGTCAGCTTGTCACAACTGACATCACCTACATCACCTTCTGTGTCGCTATCGACAGCATCGACCACATCATCATCATAATAATCATCATCACCATCTTCTGCCGTCCACAGCACTCAACCTTATTTTTTTTTTGTTCAAGGGCTTCTGTCACTGCCGTAGACTCATGTCCCTATACCAGGTGTAGCCACCACCCATGAGGTCCCGTAGTGACACATTCAGGATTATTATCATACTAGCTGTACCCTGCAAAAACCTTTGCCCATAGAGTTATAACCCCTTAGGCTTGATCGGTAGGCTAGGTTGTTTTTTTTTTGGTTTCGGCAGATCCGATTTTTTCATGATTGTATTTTAAACTGGTATACTGTTGTATTCATTCTTTACTTTCGATTTAACGCAGAGCCCAAATCGCTTTTATATATATTATATTGTAAAATAAAAAAAATTAGTTTTACTGATCCGTACAATATAGTCAATTTATCAAGATTTACGGAACAACATAAACTGATCAATACAACAAAATAATGGCTCATTGAGAGCCGGGCAGAATTTATCGAAGAGCCACATTTGGCTCTGAGAGTAGTAGTAGTAGTAGTAGAATTCGGCCACCATGGTCCTGCAGCACAAGTATGAAAATTTCATCTCTTAATCTTGTATAAAATCGCGTGTTATCAGGGCAGAGCCGGTCTTAACTATTTTTGGGCCCTATGTAGAGTGACCCCGGAGCTGTTCGGGGCTCTGTTACCATCAGATAGATTTAAGAAGATTTAATACTTAAAGGGGCCACTTTTGCTGAAGGGGGGGGCTAGACGGATTCCTCTAGTACGCCTATCGGGCTGACGGACCACAGGGTGGACCAGTCGGGTGTAGCTTGCTGACCATTGGCCACTATGGCAGTTCCCAGATGTTGAGGGGACACGGCGAGTTTGATCTCACGGGCTCTAAGGGACTAAGTCTCAGACCCGCAGTCGTCACTGAGAGAGTTCAGAGAGAGAGAGAGAGAGAGAGAGAGTGTGTTCGCCTATCAATGACAAGGCTTCTGCATTATGGAGAGTTTATACCCCCCACACCCACACACACACACACACCTATCCCTTCTCTCCATCCTCATGTACATACACAAATACACACAGACACTCGGGTGTCTTAGGCAGCTGAAGTCTCTGGGGTGGGGGGTGGGGGGGGGGCAAACTCTCAATTCTCACCACACAAACCACCCACCCCCCCTTCCCCACGTTCGACAATAAGTCCCCCCTATAGATTAAAAACACATGAATTTCTTCCGCATTTCTCCACCCCCCCCCCCTCCTTCCACCTCCATCCCCTTCCATCACCCGAACCTTCACACACAATCGTTGTTTGACTCACAAAAAAAGAAAAAAAAACATAATAATTGAGTAGGCGCTGACATTGCACCAATATTTTTTTTTTAATGTTTGACCTTTAACCTGCCTCGAATGCGATGTAGACAGCGACCTTGACCTTGTGAAACACACGCCCCCCCCCCTCCCGAAAACCGTGTTTTGTTTATTATTATTGCTTGTTGAAATTATTATATCATAACACAATCAGGTCAGAAGTGTGTACATTGCTGGCCGGACACTGCCGGACTTGAACGGATGCGCATGTCTAAACACTTTTTTTTTGTTCCGGAATTTCCGCATGTGATTAATTCCTGGCGGAGAGGTGGAGGGGGGGGGAGAGAAAAGGAGGGTGTGGGCGAGGGAGGCGTGTAATATTAATTACAGTTGTGGGGGGTGGTATTCACAAACTGTCATTAGGCCAAACTGTAGACGTGTTTGGAGAAAGCAACTAATGCAATACTCCCATGCCCGCACTAGAAAAGAGGCTTTATTATAGTGTACAGTTACGCATGTAGATGCCGCTCGATAGACACTAGCACCCCCCCCTCAGGCCCCGCTCTGGGCCGCCTCTGGGCCCTTGATTTGCCATTGGGACGGCCCGTGCACAAAGATGTTGTGAGCACCCACCGTGTTCCCTCACATTATTATTTACTGGCGTGGGGAAACAAAATGAAAGATCTAAAATTAACCCACACACACACACACACACACACACACAGACCACCACCACCACCACCACTATCACCTTCCCCGACACTGCTAAATCAATGTATAAAAGCCGAATTACACCGGGAATCCCCGCGACTGTTTCCCGGATATGGTCATAGTATGTTAAAACTCACGTCGGGCTGTAATGGTGGAAGATGCTTATGAATTACTTCCTGTCTCTGAAAGTTTTTTTATTTAACCAACCCTCCCCCCCCCCTTTTTTTCCCTTCGAATCAGAACTGTTTTGATGCATCTCTAAAGTCACGACGCATGAAACTAAAAATAGACTGAGGGGTAATTTTAAACATTGCTCTCCCAATGCTTCGTAAATTATTATTATTTGTACCGCCATCTTTGTACTCATTTAACTACAACAGATGTTGTTAAATTACCAAAAAAAAGCTAAAAGAACTATTAGCATACAGTGGCGTAGCGAGCTTAACTCGCGCCCGGGGCACAATACCTTTTTAACGCCTTCTCCCCCCTCCCCCACCGGCGTATTCGAAAACCATATACCGGTAATATTTTATGTAAAATATACCATTTGGCGCCCCTTTATGAGTACCGCCCGGGGCATGACGTCCCCCTTGCCCCCCCCCCCACCTCATTACGCCACTGTCAGCATAAGATATATCAGCATAGGATTATATATATCATTTATAATTTACAGACATTACACACGTTTGAACATTGGAACACAAGAGGGACTATTTGAGAAGAGTTTTTTTATATATAAAATTGCCGTCGTAAAAGTTGTAAGGGTTTCTGTTGTTGTTAGACGATAAACAGATCGTTTCAGAGATAGATATACAGACAGACAGACAGACAGACAAACAGACAGACAGACAGATAGATAGATAGATAGATAGATAGATAGATAGATAGATAGATAGATAGATAGATAGATAGATAGATAGATAGATAGATAGATAGATAGATAGATAGATAGATAGATAGATAGATAGATAGATAGATAGATAGATAGATAGATAGATAGAAAGAAGGATGGATGGATGGATGGATGGATGGATCGATGGATGGATGGATCGATGGATGGATGGATGGATGGATGGATGGATAGATAGATAGATAGATAGATAGATAGATAGATAGATAGATAGATAGATAGATGGATGGATGGATGGATGGATGGATGGATGGATGGATGGATGGATGGATGGATGGATGGATGGATGGATGGATGGATAGATGGATAGATAGATAGATAGATAGATAGATAGATAGATAGATAGATAGATAGATAGATAGATAGATAGATAGATAGATAGATAGATAGATAGATAGATATAAGATTATCATCTTTTCGTTCTACTTTTAAGTAGGTCATATAGTCCAGTCCACACATCATTCATTATTCACTCCTTGTCTCTCACTTGACACTTGACTGTGTTACTCAGTTCCCCCCCCCACCCCGCCCATCCCACCCCCAACCCCCCCCTCCCAGTTCCACTTTCAAAACTGCCATCCAATTA
This sequence comes from Bulinus truncatus, assembly GCA_021962125.1. NCBI lineage: Eukaryota > Metazoa > Mollusca > Gastropoda > Planorbidae > Bulinus > Bulinus truncatus. The sequence continues at coordinate 2,968,619 of JAGDYQ010000109.1, forward strand.
ACTGGCATCATTTAATCATTGAACCTGTTGTGAATTATTTCAATTCACCACCCTTGAACTTTGACCCCCAACGGCTGTTACTGTCTTGCTTTCTGTTGTTTAGATTTTTTTTTTCTTTCTGTCTATTCAACCTACAAAATTCCTTCCTTGTGTCCCACATACACCAGTCTTTCAGTGTTTCCACTTACCCTCAACCCTCTCATATATCTTCACTACATTTTTTTTTAAATATCGTTTTTATTCCTTCTTTCAATGTCCTTCAATACCATTCCTTCTAAACATTGCTCTGTCATCCTCTCTATTTTCTATGCCTTTCTCTTTGTCCATGGATGACATGTTTATATCTCTTGGATCTTAAACCGAACACCAAACTAAAGTCGGGTCTATTTTTTTTTTTGCAGCCACACTTTAGCCTTTTGTGGCCTATGAGAAATGGGCATCGCGACGGGGGCCACCGCAGTGGTGCCGCCTGAACACTTATTAGGGGCCCCCGAGACCTTTAGGGGGCCCCGTCGGTTTACAATTTTTTTTATTAGTTTATTTTACTTATTTATTCTTCGCTGCAAAATTTGTGGTTAAAGGTAATGCGGGGTCGGGGGGGGGGGGGGGCTGCGGCACTAGAGGCGATAGTTTGTCAGGGCACGGCCATCTTGAACTATTGAGACCTTGGCTTTGACGTAGATGAACAAGATGGCGGTTATTTGTAAGCCAACAATTCAAGATGACCGTTGTCAGGGACTGTTAGATTTTCTGGCTGTGTGCCCTGATCACGATATCCAAATGTAGATGGTAGAGGCGTACCTAGAGTTGGGGGAGGGGGGTCCAAATTCAAAAGTCCCCGCGGGCCCCAGCTTGAGGGTGGCCCCAAAATATTTGTTTACATTAAATATTACTTACATTTTCTCATGTCATGGTGTCGAATGTCAAAATGCAAGGGCCCTCAAAGAGGCCAAGCCCCCCCCCTCCCTTCGGACACCCGAATCCCTAGGTTCGACACTGGTAGATGGCGTTCATTGAGATCCGAACGCCCTACCTCCATTCAATGCATGAGTATACTTCCCATCCGCTTACTTTTAGTAAGTGCAATACCCTTGAATCTCTTTGTAACTCACTTGGATTAATTCGTTCAAAACTTTATATTTATAAGTAAAAAATATAGAGAATCAGATGAGCAACGTTATAACACAGAGTGAACTTTGAACTATTACCATAGCATCATATTTAGAGTATCAGTGTCTAAAGTTAATTGTAGCAAGCGAGACAGTCGACATGAGGGACACATGATCGTTTATGGTGAAAGGTCCCCTGAAAAGATATACCGTGGTGCCTCCATAACCATTGCACCCATTATGGTGAAGATGAAAGAAAGTGGGTCTACAAATAACGCCCCTTTGGGAGTTTTTTTTAAAGGATCTCAGTGAGGAACATCTCGTCTTTACAAGCTGATGATTTATTCTTGTAAGCGTGTTACATATTATTACTAGTAAAAATCACGATCTAAGAGATTTCATCTCATCCTTACAGGGACTTCACACACACACATACACACACACACACACACACACCAGTTTAACTCTCTACTTCTCTCTTTATACAAAAAAAAACATTTTAGCAACAAACGCACATTAATATAAAAATCCAATTATTTTTTTTTTAAATGAGGATCCTAAAAAATGTCGAAAACCTTGACCCAGACATAGAAATGTTACTTTCGTGTAAGGAGAGCTATTGTTATGACATGCGCAGTTTGCTTCCTTATATTTCCCTCTTTTGGGGACAATCACATTCATCGTTAGTTCAAGACTGTTAGTTCCTCCTACCCCTTCCCCCCTCCCACCCCCAGCAGCTGTGAAGAATATCTCTCTTTTCTTCTACTCCTAAAAATAGTTAAAAATTAAAATAAATAGTGAGCTAAAATAAACAATAAACATGGGGGGGGGGACCCCAGAATAATCACCCTCCCCATGTAAACACTGTCTAGGAAAACACTGTCTAGGAAAACACTGAAAACACTTTCTCTTAAAAATGTTTCATATTTTAATTTTTTATTTCATAATGCACACCACGTTGATCTTGAATGGACCAAAAAAAAATAAACATAATGATAAAGTAGTATTAGTTTGTTTAGTATTATTATAATAACAAGCGGCTTCCCCCCCCCCCCACCGAGGTCGTCTGTCTTGTTCGTTGGACGCAGGCAGCCGCGACGAAAGAGGAGGGCGGGGGGGGTGTTAGCCCGAATATTTGCCCTAAGTTCACCAAGCCTAGAGAGGGGCCCCCGTCACTTTAGAAATTTACCTTCATATATTTATTTTTACCAGAGCGGTCGGGGGGGGGGTACTCGTTATCCCAGTCTGTCAGGGGGATGCCAGCGTGGGGGGGGGGATCTCGCCTTGTACCTGCCGGGCGCATTGGTTCTGATTCGTGGCGCCCTCTTGGTCTTTGCCCCCATCCATTCATTTATTTAGCTACTTTATAAGGCCCAGTCACGTGAGTACTGCTCCCTCATTCTTTCCACGTTTTACAAATTGTTTGTTAACCCCCCCCCCCCCAAACCTACCTTCCGTCCCTCTAATTGCTGAACAAAAGACCCATCTTCATAAAAATGTTTAATTTGTATTCAATAGTTATTATTTGTTTTTTTTTAACAAAAACATATAAAGGCGGTTATGCAGATATACATCTAACTTTGTGTTAAAACCGAGCATTATAAAAAAAAATTGGTATAGTTTACTCACACCCATATGTAATCCATGCAATACTTTACCCCCCTCACTCACCACCCCCCCCCCCACCGTCCTTAATTTCACACACATACATCTCCTCACACCTACCCACAACCACACACACACGCACACACACACACACACACACTCCCGCATACCTGGGAATGTGCTAGCACATACAAAATCTCTGTCGAGCATTGTTTGAAAAAAAAAGAGAAAAAAAATTTAAAAAAAAAAAAGAAAAGTCCGTTTAGATTCACCTCAACGCACACAATTTATTCAACCATGGTTTACAATAGTTTACATGGATTGCGGCAATGTAATGCAAGTTGTCGGAAATTTTACTTCAATTCATTTAAATTACTTTTTTTCCTAATTCAAAAGGCCCATGATGAATTTTCGTCACGTTCTTGCCACACTCGTTGCAAACATACCACACACACACACACACGCACGCACACACACACACACACTCACCATGTGCTCATTTAATCAGGTAAAATTAATTTCACCCGCTAGAAAAAAAAAACAGTTACTCTTGCTCGTGTGTAAATAAACATTTGGTCTGTTCCACCATCAGAGTCAACTTTAGACGGCATGTCAACCTGTTGGCTGTAATTGGACATTCTGGTTTTTCCTATGACTGCAAACTCCCCTTCCCCCTCCCTCCTCTCCCACCACCACCACCACCACCATTCACTTCTCCGAGGGTTTGCTCGTGTTAAAACAAACAGTACAAAGTATATTTAGGTGGTTCACTTTTTTTTTGTGGTTTTGATTTTTTTTGTAACCTGCCGGTGAAATTCTTAACAAAAATATGTTTCGGTTATGAGAAGATCTGGTTAATCCCTGATCAAAACTTTCTAATCATTAATTCCTCGAGACAAAAAAAAAATTAGAATAAAAATTTTGTCAGTTTAAAAGTGTGTGTGTTGTTTGTTTACAAGTTTTTATTTCTTAGTAAACTGATCAAAAAGATGGATGAATGGATAAGCAGATAGATAGATAGATAGATAGATAGATAGATAGATAGATAGATAGATAGATAGATAGATAGATAGATAGATAGATAGATAGATAGATAGATAGATAGATAGATAGATAGATAGATAGATAGATATGAACAGACAATAGTGACGCGCTGTATTTAAGAACAAATGCAAGATGTATTTAATTATCGGTATTCATTTCTCATTTGTTAGGTACACAAACTGGATAATTATATTCCCCAAGGCGCTGCGTACATTTTTAGGAGCAAACATTTATGGCTCCACCCTCCACTTGAAAGCTAGCGCGCGACTCCGCCATGCACAAGTCAGCCATTGACTAGAATTGTCACAAGCTGTGACGCCGTGTCGGTATATACTAAACACCAACTGACGTTAAATACTTCAGAGTTGCGGGTCTTGGGTTGTTGTATATAAGTCAACCAAAGCTTCTTTACTTTGTAGCCAATTCATTATTAATTCAGTTATTTATAGAGGAAGAAAAGAAAAAAAAAAAAGAAATAGAAAAAAAAATCGCGCCAGTGGATAAACCGTTAGTTATATTTCTGCATCTTTGTGTGGCATTTTATTGTGGATTCACTTGTGGTTAGATAGTTTGCCTGAGGTTTTGAATTAATTAGTGGAATTTTTTTTTTAGTGTTGTTGCTGGCATTTGTGTCCGACAAGAGACAGAACATTTGAGTAAAATTTAAACAAACGGAATATTAAATTTTATACCAGTGCCTTAACCCCATTACTCACACACAAGACTTGTGATAAGGTAACAGAAAGTGTTTTTAATAGGTTTTTTTATTAGATGATTAGTGGCTGTGTGTGGTGTCTTTACATGATTAGTGGCTGAGTGTGGTGTCTTTAAAGGATTAGTGGCTGTGTGTGTGGTGTCTTTAAATGATTAGCGGCTGTGTGTGTGTGGTGTCTTTAAATGATTAGCGGCTGTGTGTGTGTGGTGTCTTTAAATGATTAGCGGCTGTGTATGTGTGGTGTCTTTAAATGATTAGCGGCTGTGTGTGTGTGGTGTCTTTAAATGATTAGCGGCTGTGTGTGTGTGGTGTCTTTAAATGATTAGTGGCTGTGTGTGTGGTGTCATTAGATCTTGTATCTCACTTTTCGACATGTTCTAACTTGGAGAGAATTTTTTGGTGTACGTTTATAGTCTTCATGATTTTAATAGATTTTATTGCGTGAATTAAAAATCGTGTAGAACTACGAAGCCAATTACTGTATTGTATTGTTTAAATGGTCAAAAATAAAACGTTCGCCTTGAGATAATCACGTTGAAATAAATACGATGCACAGCACCGATGTGTAAGTTGTGAACTATAATGAAACCTTTTTTTTTATTTTAAGCCTGATATAGACAAGTCAAATTATATACTACACGTTAAAAGTATGCAAAATCTATCGAAAGTTTAATAATTTTGCAACAAAAAATTATTTAAATATAAAAACAAGCAATTAAGCCTGTTCCATTCTGGACACAGGACGTGTTAGCGCATTTTCTTGTTATGTATCAGTACGTATGTTACTTTCAGTAAATATTTGTAAATTTTGGAAATGTTTATAAATTCAATTTTGTAATGCATATATCTGTAAAAAAAATATTATAAAGACGTTTCTTTATATTTGAAAAAAAATTATTTTCTCTTAAATCTAACTACAAGTGGTTTGTGGTTACTGAAATAGGACTCATAATTAAAAACATTCGAAATTATAGTCATTTAATCGTCCGAAAACTCCGTCAATTGTTGCATAGCTCTGATACTTTCAATTAAACTCAGGACACAAGCTTACTATTTCATTTGATGAGTTTCTTAATAAATCTTGGTGAAACTACGTGCTGCAGTATTTCGCACCAAATGAATGGGTTATTGAACGTACAAGGTGTATATATAATATATAAGCCCCTTAGGAGCCCTGAAGCCCGGCCCTCAGAGGTCCTATCGCGGAATGGACTTTTGATGTACACTTGGCAGGCCAAGACCTACAAAATGATATATACATCATGGGTCTAGGACTTATGGTTGTTGAGATATAGGCGCTCTTTATTAATATAGCTTATATAGCAAAAAATGGTACTAAGCCCCCTTTTACGGCCCTGAGAGGTCAGATCGCGAAATGGAAAAAAGCCATTTCTTGGCAGGCCAAGACCTACAAAATGATATATACATCATGGGTTTAGGACTTATGGTTGTTGAGATCTAGGGTGATGACGGACAGACGGACAGACAGACAGACAAAACGGGGACAATAGAGCATAAAAAAGAAAATGCTCTAAAAAAATTATAATTAAAAACCTTTTTTTTTTTAAAATAAATCAATAAATAAATAAAGCTTTTATTAAAACGCCCTCCGAAGTAAAGCAAAAGACATTCTGTTTTACAATTTAAAAAAAAATAAATAAATTATTATCAAATAAAAAGCGGTGGGTGTGATTACAATAAACTGAACTCAATAAGCAGAGGCGTACCTAGGGTGGGGGTGAGGGGGGGTTCCAAATTGGAAAGTCCCCCCGGGGCCCCAGCTTGAGGGGGGCCCAAATTTTTTTTACGTCAAATATTAAGTGCATTATTTCATATCGTTGTGTCGAATGTCAAAAATGCAGGGGAACCCCCCCCCCCCCATAGAGGCCGGGCCTCCCCACAAATCACTAGGTTCGGCACTGTCAATAAGTCATTACAACAGATGATATGTAAATAAATAAACAATCTATGTATCGAGATGGGCACTCATCGGTGATATTGTTTAGTTGTGATAATTTTATATCATGATATACATATATACTTTAATTTTGTTACCCTCGTGGGAAGCTGGGGGGAGGGCGGGGCACAGAAGGAGCGGTTAGTGGGGCTCACTTATGTGTGTTGTTTATTATTTCCTTCTGTCGCATATTCCTGTGTCTTTGAATATAATAATACATGTAATATATTTTTACCGCTTGTCGTGTAACCTAGTGGCCTATATTTCTACCAGGTCAGAGTGTGTCATGTTTCACAATGTTTGTACAGTTTGTATTTCTCCAGTCCACATACTCAGACATATTAAATGTATTTATTCATTTGTTTCTCTGTATAGAAGATGTAAGAAATACTAATACATGTGATTTATTTATACTTTTTTAAAATAATTCTTAACTGTATATGCTGTTTGGTGTATGTGTGTTAGGGTAAACGTTAGAGGGGTGGGAAAATGCTGTTTGGTGTATGTGTGTTAGGGTAAACGTTAGAGGGGTGGGAATATGCTGTTTGGTGTATGTGTGTTAGGGTAAAGGTTAGAGGGGTGGGAATATGCTGTTTGGTGTATGTGTGTTAGGGTAAACGTTAGAGGGGTGGGAATATGCTGTTTGGTGTATGTGTGTTAGGGTAAACGTTAGAGGGGTGGGAATATGCTGTTTGGTGTATGTGTGTTAGGGTAAACGTTAGAGGGGTGGGAATATGCTGTTTGGTGTATGTGTGTTAGGGTAAACGTTAGAGGGGTGGGAATATGCTGTTTGGTGTATGTGTGTTAGGGTAAACGTTAGAGGGGTGGGAATATGCTGTTTGGTGTATGTGTGTTAGGGTAAACGTTAGAGGGGTGGGAATATGCTGTTTGGTGTATGTGTGTTAGGGTAAACGTTAGAGGGGTGGGGGTGAGTTTTTGTTTGAAGTAGAATACCATGTTGACGAAATGTCAATGGTAACAGTCATTTAAATGGAAAGACAGCTAGTGAGAAAGAGAGGATGTAGTATGGAGAGAGATAGAGACAGAGAGAGAGACTGAGAGACAGACAGAGAGAGAGAGAGAGAGAGAGAGAGAGAGAGAGAGAGAGTTTCATCACTATGCTGAAAGTATATATATATATCTCGTTTTACGTTTGGATTTTCCGCGTTCAGGGAATTGTCCTGCCGTTTATAAATGACCACCGCGCGCCACGTCATTAGGGATATTTATAACTTGTGTCTTTTTTGTTTTAGTTCCTTCTGCCGGCGACTGAGTCAATTACAAGCTTAAGTCATTACAAGTGTAAGTCAGTTGTGAGATAGGACGAGAGAAGTGACCCATTCAGTTTTGCATGTTCTTTTTTAGTATGCTCCACATTCAGTGTATTGTTCCTATTTCCTTTGTAAGTATGTCAAAGCCGTTCTAGTGTCACTTTTGTTGGGGGGGGGGGGGGAGATGTGAGGGGGAGGTGGGGGGGAGGGGGAAAACACGAATGAGCGGAGACCTTGCCTGGTTTGGTTGGGGTTGTGTGTGTGTGTGGGGGGGGGGAAAGGGGATGGTGGGGGATAGAACTTTCTCATTACAGTCAACTTGGAAAGCATGTCCACCTGTTGGCTGTAATTGGACATTCTGGTTTTTCCTATGACTTCAAACTCCCCTTCCCCCCCTTCCCGCCCTCCACCAACCCTCTTCTCAGGTTGTTGTTGTTTATTTTTTTGTCCTTCCGCACGAATACCTGGCCATGTTTACATTCGTATTCATGTTTTAAATCATTTATGTACACATACCATCATATATATATATTGGCAATGGTATGATTTGATATGTTCACTTTTAACTAGTACTTGAAGAAGGCCGGCTGAAAAGCTTTGGCCTAGTCGGCCAATGAGTAGGAAACCATTATGTACAGGTTCCTTAGACATGTTCCCTTTCAGTGGCGCAACTGTGGGGAAAATTAAAAGATTAGACCAAAATTTGTTTAAAATAAAATACAAATATATAAATAATGTGATTTTTAATGCAAGTGATTTTTTTGCCCCCCCCCCGAAAGTTTGGTCTAGTTGCGCCTCTGTTCCCTTTAACATGTTCACTTAAACATGTTCCCTTTAACTTGTTCCTTAAATGTTCCCTTATACATGTTCCTTAAACATGTTCCCTTAAACATGTACCTTAAACATGTTCTCTTAAACATGTTCCTTAAACATGTTCTTTTAAACATGTTCCCTTAAACATGTTCCTTACACATGTTTCCCTATACATGTTCCTTAAACATGTTCCCTTCTCTATACATGTTCCTAACACATATCCCTTATACATTTTCCTTTAAAATGTTCCTTATAAAAGTTTTACATGTTCCCTAATTCCTTAGACTTGTTCCATTCACATATTCATGTTTGTATTCCTGTGTTAATCACAAAAAACTTTTTTTTTAAAGTGGTAGTCTGTATATTTGTTTGTTGGTTTTTTTTATTAAAATTTTATTATTTCTTTTTGGGTTTTTTTTTATAAATTACAAAGGAATACACCTGTCTACAGTATGTGGTCTGCAGTGTCTTGGCACTTCTGTGAGTTGTTTGAGACTCAGTTCTACTGAAGAGACTGTCTTCACGTCAGTAGTCCAGACTTTACATGTAACAATCGTAATATCACTAGTGAGACTGACTGCTCTAGTGTCACTATTGTTTTCTCACAGTCCGCTTAATCTGTTCTTAAAATAACTACTGCAACTAGATTGTTCCTTCTTGTGGCCAGGCCTGTTTGTCACTAATGTAGGCAGCTAAATTGACCCCTTGTTGTGGCCAGGCCTGTTTGTCACTAATGTAGGCAGCTAAATTGACCCCTTGTTGTGGCCAGGCCTGTTTGTCACTAATGTAGGCAGCTAAATTGACCCCTTCTTGTGGCTAGCCTGTTTGTCACTAATGTAGGTAACTATATTGTCCCTTCTTGTGCCGCGCATGTATACGCTTGTAGCGACACCGACAAAGTCATGACATTCCCAAAGATACGTCATAGAGCCTAATCAGTGGAGAGGCCATATAAAAACAAAAAAGATAAAAGATTGGGGGGGGGGATGCTTTGATTTATTAAAAATCGATATCACTAGTTGGAAAGAAACCCAGTCAAGCCTTTCTAGAAATTTGGTGACGTCAGATTCTTTCGTAGGACTGTGTACATCAGTCAGATAAGACTTGCCCAAAATTAGTCAGTGTGACTTAAGATGTGCCACATTTCTAAAAAAAAAACATGTTATGTGATGTCACTCACCTTATTGTGACGCTTAGGTGTATGGCAAATGTTCCCTCTAAGCTGAGCGCGTGAGCGATCGCTCACACGAATTCAGAGCGTCGCTCATACTACACACGTACGATCGCTCACTCCGACGGACGACATCGCTTAAATCGCTCACATATTTTGGACTCAAACAAAAATGTCGCTCAGAGACAAAAATTTTTCCTCACTTCATACCACACCTTAGAGGGAACATTGGACTATCTGGTCCAATATATGTCGGGCAAACCGTTAGTCTTGAGCAGGCGCGGCCTTTGTGTGTGTGTGTGGGGGTGGGGGGGAGGGCAGCTACTAAAGGTCCCGAGCCTGAGGGGGGGGGGGGCGCTACAGAAGATTCTTTATTTTCCCCTAATTGCCAGTCGTAGACAAACAAACTGTTGCATACAATATTCGCACAGCGACCGTGTACTGCTTTATCCCCTCCCGCCGTAATGCCGGGTTTCACTCTAAAGGACCGTCAGCGTAGCGGCCTCACTTCAATGTACACGTCCCACGTGACGAAGTGTAACTATTTTTAACAAAAACCTACCCCATCCAGTTTTTTTTTTCCATTCCCGTCAGCTGGGCTGTCTTAATGCGTGATGCCCGCACTGGGGGGGGGGGCAGCGAGAGACAACCCCATGACTATTTATGCCTCATTCTTCTGGATTACTAGTTTGTTGTTGTTATTAAATAGGCGGGCCCAACACACATTGTGCCAGGAAGCCCCCGTCGTGCTTGTTAAGGTTGGTTTTTTTATTGCCTCAGTACGCGTTTATGCACCTACACCCAACCCCCCCCCCCCCGCCCGAGGGTGCAGTACTAACTCCGAGCTTGCAATCATGACTGGGTTACGCCCCGCGTGTGGATTTGTTCAAAAGGTCTTAGCCAAGTTACTTGGTGCAGTACTCGTTCCACAGCTTCATTACATTTCTCTATATCACACTTAATTTGAAAGCAAACAAATATATGAACTAACTTCCCCTATAACTAAAACACACACACACACACACACAGTCATAGACACTTCAATAGGCACAAGCTTTTTATAGGTGTGTGTGTTGGGGGTGGGGGGGTGGGGGAAGAGGGGTAGTAGGCAGTGACTATTCCAGTAATACGAGGGCTGTAGTTGAAAGTAACGTTCGGAGCCCCTACATCATCAACATTGGCATTTGTTCTGGAAGGGAGCCCCCCCCCCTTTTTTTTGTTTACAGTTGCCCCTTTAACAGCTCTGTCTGGGACAGCCACATTCAAAAACCCACGACTCGCGGAACAATGCCAGAATGTTTAACTGTCCCGCCACACCTTTTATACTATGACATTTACACATTTAAATTATATCAGTTCAAAACTTCATCAATCTGCTCTTGGTCCTGCCCTTCCCCTCCAAATTACGAACCCAACGTGGCCCACTACTCAAAACGGTAGCCCACCCCTGGTCTGAAAAGATCAGACCATAATATGCAGCATACGTTCATACAAATCTTTCTTTTTTTCTGCTTTGGAAATCTAGGTCGATGATTGTTTGTGTTTCCCTGGCAATTGATAATTATAGTAACATTTCTTGGAATCGTTCTATTTATATAACCGGGAATTCCCAGTCATTCAATGCCATTGCTAACAGCAAGGACACACATAAAGATAATACACACACACACACACACACACACACACACTTAATGACACATATTTGGCCTGGAGCAAGCCTGGAATGAAAAAAAAATGCAGCGAAGAAAAATTCTAATTTGCGAGAGTAAGTTTACAGAAGATTAACCACAACTAAATCTGACCTTGAGGTTTTAACCTTTAGTATGTGACGTTCGCTCGACCCTTATCTATGCGAGCCCTTTGATATGTCTGGCGTTTAGGTTGGTATCGTATTGCCTACTTGAATTCACACCCATCAGTGCTTTGGATGGTTGAGCACGAAGCTGTGACCTTTATTATTATGTTGTTTTTTTATTTATTTATCTTTTAACTTTTTAGAGTCTGTGTCTGTGATGGTTAAAGTCTGTGTCTGTGATCGTTTAACAGTTTGTGTCTGTGATGGTTTAAAAGTCTGTGATGTTTCAAAAGTCTGTGTCTGTGATGGTTCAAAAGTCTGTGTTTGTGATGGTTCAAAAGTCTGTGATGGTTCAAAAGTCTGTGTCTATGATGGTTCAAAAGTCTGTGTCTGTGATGTCTGTGATGGTTTTACAGTCTGTCTGTAAATGGCTCAAAATGTTTAATCTATAGAAGGTTTGAATTTCAGTAATAATTCGAGCTGATGTAATGGTTAGAAAGGTCTGTAGATGTTTCAAACGTTCATCACGGATTTATATTGTCTGTCACGGTTTAAATTGTCCATATTGGCTCGAAATGTCTGTCTGTAACTGGTTTAATAAAAGAGGTGTGTTCATAAAAAGCCTGAAACGTTTTTAGGCTTTAACGGTATGAAATATTTTCTCTGAACGTTGTGGATTAAAAATGTGTCATACCTTACGGTGCCAGTGTTTCCCAAAGTGTGGGGGTACGGGGAGAGTTTGCAGCGGGGGTACAGGCCGTACCGAGATGAGAACACTCGGTAATAAACATGAACGGTTAAAGGTGAAACAACGGAGGCAACAAAACACGACTGTAAAAACAAAATATGTACAATTTTTTTAATAGGGGTACAAAATATTTCGAAATTTAAAAAAATGGGGTACAGATATGTCGAAAGTTTGTGAAACACTGCCCTACAGTCTCTCCACACCTGAACTATGTAGATCAAATTTTATCTTGAAAATCTCTTTAAGCATTGAGCTAAACGTAAAAAATGAATTCAACCAGGAAATTTATTCAGAAATAGCTAATAGAAGATTCTTTTTTTTTTTTAAAGATTGACTTACACAAAGCACCAATACAGTTTTTTTTTTGTAATTTAGTTAATCCCATGAAGACATTTAAATGATTTTATGGTGCGATTTTATGGTGTGATTTTACGGTTTGATTTTATGGTGTGATTTTATGGTGCGATTTTATAGTGCGATTTTATGGTGCGATTTTATGGTTTGATTTTAAGGTGTGATTTTTTTTACGTCCTATTTCACTCAGAGTTGACTCATGATGAAAAACAAAACAGCGCCCTGCGCAACGTCTCCGCCGGAGCCCTGCGCCCCGGTCGTGATTTACGACCTGAACGCCTCAAGGGACAGTTCGTCCGGGAGCTCCGGGGACTCCGGTTCCAAGTTCGACATGTTCCTGCCCATACAGTTCCGCTGTGAGATGTGCGGCAAGAGGGCGTTCAACCTCAAGTCCTGCTCCCGGTGTTGGTGGGCCAAGTACTGCGACAACATCTGCCAGAGGCGGCACTGGCCGCAGCACGGTGTGGTGTGCGTGGAGGACCCCAAAGGGAAGCAATTCTTGAAAGGTGAGCAGAGATTGAGAAGAGTTGTCTTTTGTTCTTTGCTTCATAAATTTGACGTGTCCAATAAAAGTAGTAAGGTAAAGGTTTTGGTGATGGGAGCTTAAATGACTCGCATGAAGGTCCACAGACAAATATCAGGGGCACAGACACACTCTATAGAAAGAGACAAGCAAAACTTGTAGTAGACAGACAATACAGATTGGTAGACAGATAAAACAACTTGAATGAATTTTGAATGGATGGACGGATCGATTGATATATAGATAGACAGTGGACCCGTTGAAATCTTGTGTGTGAAAACCCTGTCGAGATGAAATGAAATCTCTTAGACCTTATAAACCACAAATTGGTACTGTTTCATGGTGCCTGTCTTTCATCCCCACTTTTAGCCCATATAATTTTGTCAGTGGTGGGTCAAGTGAATGAGGCAAAAGGGTAAGCGATGAAGATGTCTAAAAAGAAGGCACGGCTGTACTGGAGTTACGTAGATGTTAAGACCACACTCGCAAAGTGTGAGGCTTTTTGTATTCACAGCCTCCCGATTTTGCGATCCTTGACTCTTAAGATTTTAGACTCATTAAGGCGTGGCATGTATGCAAGTACAATAACTTAAAAAACTGTTTTATTAGAGGTTTGGGTCTACAATAATAGAATACCGAAAAAATGAGAGACCATAAAAAAAGTATATTTTTGAACGGATGAATGGACAGACAGGCATTTAGACAGATATAGAGATAGATAGATAGATAGATAGATAGATAGATAGATAGATAGATAGATAGATAGATAGATAGATAGATAGATAGATAGATAGATAGATAGATAGATAGATAGATAGATAGATAGATAGATAGATAGATAGATAGATAGATAGATAGATAGATAGATAGATAGATAGATAGATAGATAGATAGATAGATAGATAGATAGATAGATAGATAGATAGATAGATAGATAGATAGATAGATAGATAGATAGATAGATAGATAGATAGATAGATAGATAGATAGATAGATAGATAGATAGATAGATAGATAGATAGATAGATAGATAGATAGATAGATAGATAGATAGATAGATAGATAGATAGATAGATAGATAGATAGATAGATAGATAGATAGATAGATAGATAGATAGATAGATAGATAGATAGATAGATAGATAGATAGATAGATAGATAGATAGATAGATAGATAGATAGATAGATAGATAGATAGATAGATAGATAGATAGATAGATAGATAGATAGATAGATAGATAGATAGATAGATAGATAGATAGATAGATAGATAGATAGATAGATAGATAGATAGATAGATAGATAGATAGATAGGTAGATAGGTAGATAGATAGATAGATAGATAAACCTTTTTTTAATCCACTTAATCCACGTAATAAAAAAAAAGTGATTTAACTTTTCCTTTAACAAACAAAAACAATCAAAACCAACGTCCGCCTGACTTCCAATAAAAGTTTTGACATGTGACATTTCCCGTTCCGTTTGCTTCTCGACGTCTCAGTCCTTTCAATTGATTTACAACGGTCGGTGAATCAGGAATTTCAAACACTTCCACTTTCCTGAAATATGATTGGTCAGATTTATTTGGGCAGTTCCCGGCTTGAACAAACACAAAAGTTACTAATTAAAAAAAAAAATAAGCAAACAGACAAAAAAAGTTGACAACATTGACAGTTGGTGTGGATTTGAAAAGACCGGGGAAAGGGGACGCGGAGTTCGTTCTGTGACTTTCGCCCAACGTGGCGATAGCAGGACTTCCCACGGTGAATCCGTGAGATGTTATTGTGTCGACGAATCTGATTGGCCAATCGAACGTGTGAGAGCGTACATTATGTCTTCACATTTTGGTTGTCATTTAGCTTTGTGTGTGTTTTTAAACAGCAATGTTTTTACTCTCCCTCTCTCGATTTCAAGTGATTGTGATTATCTTTTGTAGATAAACTATGCTAGTAGACGTAATAATTTATAACTTTTTAATCTGTGAAAAGTTCAGAAACATGTAAATATATCCAGATAAGCTGTAGTGGCAATTTTGGGGGAAGGGGTCTATTACTAGGGGGCTGTCCATAAAGTACGTCACGCTATTTTTGATGATTTTTGACCCCCCCCCTCCCCCCTGTCACAAAGTGTCACAAATCTCGGGACCCCCCCCCTAAAGTACGTCACACTTTCGAAAATTTATTTTTAATTAAGAACTAATTAAAATTTAATCGAAAACTTTAATCGCACTTCACTATTAAACTGCCTTAAAATATAAATATTAAAAGAACTATCAGATTATTAAATGAGTTTAATAGTAGAATAACTAATTGTCAATATCAGTTATTCTTTGAAACAGTAACTCAATCAATTGAATTTTGAAAAAAAAATTGCAAAAATTAGATTGACAATTATATAATAAACATCATTTATCTGCTACCTATTCATTTACAATGGGTGAGGTGAACTTTGAGATAATCTTCCGATTATGCATTCTATTGACACAGGATAAGAAGTAGATTAGCGAAACTTGACCTCCACCAGTGATTAAATAATAAAAATGGAGACAAAACAATGTGACTAAAAAAAGGACTAGATTGACAAATTATGTGAGCAGCTCTGGTGCAATATTGAATATGTTTATAGTGGGCCTGTGAATTATGTTTAATAAAAAAAATATTCACTAGACGTCATCCATCCGTGGTGAAGTGTTTATCCATAGTTAAGACTGGCATAAATCTTTCCGCATCATCGTTTCCTGGAAGGATAGTTGCAGACAGATCAACTTCATCCTCATCTAGCCACTCAACATCCTCTGAATGTGCATTTTCCATTCTGCCAATAATTGCCTTGAGTTCTCTTTGCCTTCTAGCAGCGATTCTCAAAGGACGAATACGTTTTATCTGAGTTGATTCTGGAAAATTTGGGGTTGGCACATTCTCCTAGGAGACGAGTGGCCGAGTGGTAAAGAGCGCTCGACTGTCGACCGGAGCGTCCCGGGTTGCAATCTCAGTGAGAACCTTAGGACTTTTTCAGGTCCTGGTGAAAGTTCCCAAGTCCACCCAGCTTTAAATGGGTACCTGACTTTATGTTGGGGGAGTACAGGCGGCTGGGAATTGTGCAAACCATACAATCCCTTCATATGCCTAGGTTATAGAAACAGATGAATTCTACACTTCATCTGCCCCGATGGCCCTTTAGGGCTAAGGAAACTTTACTTTTTTACATTCTCCTGCGCCCGAGCTCTGTGTTATCCTGTATGTTTCTTCAACATTGTTTGTGAGGCAAAGTATAAGTGACACACTTTGCAAATTCGATCATGTATGCTGGTCTGCAAAGATGGACAATAAAGATCATATGAAGTTGCACTTTAAAAACTCAAGTTGGTCTTGGCATAATGTCATCAAATTTGAGAGTTTGTGCCACAAACAAACAATGAAGGAAATGAATGTGCATCTGCATCTGCTCTTTCTGAAGCTCTGAGTACATCAGTTGTTTGTGTTATTGGGATTGGATTTGGAGGAGGAAATAATCTCGGAAGGTAAAACGTTGAAAAATGAGCTCCGTACTTTGTCGCAACCTTTATGTCCTGAAAATTCACAATTTGAGTGCAGTATTGGCTGGTGAGAACATGATGGTTAAACCATTTTTATCCTTCGACATCAGTCCTGCTGCATTCAATTCAGATTTCTCAGGGTTGATATAGTCTGCAACTGTTGGAAATTGGTCAACAATCACATGCAACCAGATTTCAGCTAAAGTTTCACCTGCAAACTTGAAGTTTCTTTCCAAATCCTCATTTATTGTTCTGCCCTGCGAATCAAAGTGAATGCCATAATGTTCATTTGGCAATATGACACCAGACAGTTCGCTGCTAAATGGAGCCATTCGATGTTCCACGCGATTATAAGCACTTCTTCCTGTGCACTGGTTGCAAGGAATAAGGCATCAATATTATTTTAACGAAGTGATGGATTGCAACTTCAATTATGGTAATTTTTTGTATTATAATACAAATTCCAAATTTCTTTATCAGTGATATAATTATGCGAGCAGACAACAAAGAAAAAATAACACTTCCGTAAGGCTACTGATAAAACAAGGCTTTGCAACAGTTTATTAGCGGTCCTAACTATAGCATGAGGAGTTGTGAACAACACATTGAAAAGATATGCATTTCATGCTATTTTGACATAAAACTAATTCAAGTGTTTCACAACTTTTTTTAAAAATTATTTTTAAATCTATTAAGTTTTACTAAAAAAAATAAAAAAATAAAATTAGAAATAAATGAAAAATATATAAAAAATGTGACGTCACACTTGGCCTGACCCCCCCCCTCCCCCCTGTCACAAACTGTCACACTTTCTTATACCCCCTCCCCCCCTTGGAGCGTGACGTACATTATGGACGGCCCCTAGGGCAGACGACCGGGCTCGATTTACCGCCGGGGATGCCGGGGATATCCCCGCCACTGAGACCTGTCATCCCCGGCTCTTCTTTAGCTAATATGTTCCTGCCGGGGATGAAACCATAGACATTTATCCCCGGCTCTGCAGAAATTTTGTGTTCATCCCCGGCACTGGTTTTTTCTTAAATCGAGCACTGCAGACGACCCAGGCCCCCGCTATAGGAGCGTTAGGTGCGGTATAAAACTATTGGCCTTCCACCTGTATACTTGTAACACCAGGACCGCTTGTACGATGAAAGATAACAGCGTTGAAGTTATTATTGGGTCTTCTAATTCAGGAGTCAGAGCATCTCTTCAATGTCCACACAGCAAAATCCACATCTAAAGCTACTTCGATATCCACACAAGAGTTCCTTTTCAAGATCCACATCAACATTTACCTTAGTATGCACAATAACGGCTACATCTTGATCCACTACATTATCAACGGCTAAATCCACATTCCAGATCGACTTCAATATCTACACACACCAAAATCTGCACGTAAATCCACTTCACCAGCCTCACCTATATCCGCATGTATATCCGCAACTTGTATTGTTTTCTTTTTTGGTTTTTTTTTTTTTAGTTCGCTGTAAACAGCTGCGCATGTTGTTGTTGTTGACGGTGGATGTTTGTTCGTTCTATTTTTTTCAAGATGTTTCCGCATCCTGTTGCAGCGCAGTGATATCGTGCCAAAGGTCACACGCTGCGATGTCGTCGCAGCGGCATTGATGCTATTGGCTCATTCCATGCTGCTTTTTTTTTATAAGCGCGCATGCGCACCGTTCTTGAGCGAACAATCGCGGATCAAAAACACAATAAAAAAATCTCTTACGAGTCACATTTCAGCAATATACAGTTACTAGACTGCGTAATGTATTTGATAAGAGGTTTTCTTACGGATAGGTGAACTAGACTGCGGTTTTCTTACGGATAGGTGAACTAGACTGCGGTTTTCTTACAGATAGGTGAACTAGACTGCGGTTTTCTTACGGATAGGTGAACTAGACTGCGGTTTTCTTATGGATAGGTGAACTAGACTGCTGTCAATAAAATCAGGGGCGTCATTTGTACGAGTGGGGGGGGGGGCTTGGCGGACATGGGGGGTAATTGTCCCCACTGTGGGTTATTTTATCTTTCAATCTAAACACTTGTCAAGGGGGCTCATGACTGATAATAATCTGTCTGACATGACTAAAACGTTGGCGGGATGCGGGGAGAGGGAGGGGATGAGATTGTCCCCAGCTTTTGAAAGATTATTGGGTGACCCAATATTAAGAGTGATTGTTTTATGAGCGGTTTTTTTTTTTTTACCTTGGGTTGTTGGATTTCATTGGCCTTCAGGGGCCGACAAAAGCGTAACTATGATTGTACATGTGTGTGTGTATATAATATATATATATATATATATGTTATGGGGCCCCAATATTACATTTGTCTATGGCCCCTAAGCCCCAATAACGGGCACTAGCATTACAAATATATCTCCAACAATATATATATGTTATGGGGCCCCAATATTACATTTGTCTATGGCCCCTAAGCCCCAATAACGGACACTAGCATAACAAATATACCTCCAACAATATATATGTGTTATGGGGCCCCCATTTGTACCTTTGTCTAAGGCCCCTAAGCCCCAATAACGGACACTAGCATTACAAATATACCTCCAACAATATATATGTACCTTTGTCTATGGCCCCCTATTAACGGGCACTAGCATTACAAATATACCCCCAACAGGATGTGTAAACTTTAGTAAACCTAAATATTTACATTGTTAGTCAACTAGCGAAACCATAAACTGTAAACCAGTACAGATCAAATAAATGACAGACTCAAAAACAGCGCATACACAAACACAACACAATTTTTGGCATCCTCGCTCTTGCCAGATTTTGTTCAGAAATTCAAGCCAACGTTGACAAAAATTCTTTTCAAAGTTATAACTGGCCTTGGAAACTTCAAAATGTAATTCGGTAATTAGATTCAAATCTTTTCAATGTGTGAATTTTTCAAATTCTTAGAAAAGTTGTTCGTAGGTCCATTCTGTTTTTTTTTTCGGCCTGCGTGAAAGAAAAAGGTCAAATCTTTGGGTTAAGCATATTATTGCCGGCTTGTGTAGCATAACTTTCGCCTGTACTCTTAAGACGAACACCATTCATTGGTGTCCTCCTCCCCCCCCCCAACCCCCACCCTCCCTCTCAACAACCATTAATGATATTTGAGACCGTGAAATGTAGGTTAGATCTTGTCCTCTTAACAGAACAGTTCTTTTAACTCTCTTCCCCTAAAAGGTTATTTGGAAAGAGAATGGACTTGTAATATTTCATTTCCTTTTTTTTTTTTTCTTTATTCCATTTTAATGATTTTTTTTTTCATGAGAATATGTGTCTTGCTATGAACTTTGACCATCTCTCCGCCCCTCTCCCCTGCCTGCCTGCCCCCCCACCCTCCCCCATTTCCTCCCAAACATACATCTATATAAAAATAAGAATAAAAAATATTTTTGTATTCCACTTGACACTTTGTGAACCATCTGGGTCGAGAGTATTTTTCTTTTATTGCCCATATTTGACGCTTCCTTCACACGTACCGTTTGCAGAAACACACTTCGCGGAGCTCTTTGGCCAATGTACGATACTACGAATGTAGGTCATCGTCTGAAAAATTGTTATATAATAAAGAGAGTATTGTGGTGCCATGGGAGAGTCCACGTTGGGTCTAAGAGAAGTGGTACCCAGCCCATAAGTGGGCCGCCCGGTTGAATCACTGGGGCTTTAAACTTTGATAGACAGACAAACAGACTCAATAAATTAACATAGTGTCATCGAAATCTTTCTGATTTTATTTTTCATTTACTTCTCTTCGATATTGATTCCTTAAACTAACCAAGTTATTATGTTGTAAAAAAGAAAAAGACTAAATAATCCGTGTTTATAATTAGTTAATTTTTTAACATTATATGTTGTAATTAGGTGGACACATACTAGAGCTGGACATGATTGCGTCACCAGACCATTCAGGAAGCAGCGAGCAAACTTTAAGTCTTGAGATGGTCAAATGTCCGAAACACGGCCACAACAATCACTCAGCATTCATCGGAATCAGCAATTTTAGGAAATCCCACCTGCCACCAAATCTGAGACTGGACGAAGTGGTCAGCTACATATTGGCCGAGTCTCAGCTGACCGTAAGTTGATAATGGTCAATATATAAATATACGTTATTTGAGTATTTCTGCATGCATGTACGTGTGTGGGTAGATACTGTGAAGTCGACTCTTCTGTAAATTGTGGTAATCGATCTTAGGTTCGAGAATCGCAGTCTAGTAACCGTGTTTACATTATATGTAAATGATCTCACCTTACTCTGTAAGTAAACAGGCAGATAGAGAGAGTGGTAGGTAGGTGGGTAGGTTGGTGAGTAGTAGGGTTTGCAGGTAGTTAGGTGTGTGGGTGGCTAGATAGATGGGTAGGTAGATAGATTGATGACTTACTGATTGATTGACTGGCAGACTGACTGAGTAATGGACCGATTGTTTTAGTCATTTGTACTTACTGCTTCTGATACACTTAATTATTCTCATTACCAGGTCCGTGTGTTGGTCAGCTGGACCAGCAAAAAAAGACCCGATGAAGACGTGTGCGCCCGATTTCGAGGCACGACACATCTCAGAGCAGCCACGGGCAAAGTTATGCTGACCAGCCTGAAGGACATACAAGTGAAGCGCTGCACCGTGCCGGACTGCCACCGCAACAAAGACCTCGGGGTGGGGCACGCCGTGTTTGTCGTTGACCTGAAAGTCGCCACCGGCAGACAGGTTGTCTTTGACGACGAGGAGCTCGCGCACACGACGGTCGACTTCTTCTACGACGCCGAGAACGGCGGCCCCGGCGCGGTCAGAGAGTACGGGAGGGAGCTGTTCTCCAGCAAGTCCACGTCCGACGTGAAGCATTTCACGGTGACTGCCCACGACAGGCCGCTGCTCCAAAGGCTGGAGCGGGCGGACGTGCACAGATCTGCCTGCTTCAAGAGCATCCCTCCCTTTGCGCTCAGGGCGATGTCCGCCCACGCCATTGTCGTGTCCCACCCCCATAGCTCGTACAAGAGGATCAGCGTTGGAAACGTGGTGAAGATCACCGAAGAGAACATGACCCCCGAGACGATTGACAACGCCAAGCTGGTGGGTGAACTGGAAAAGTTGTGGTTCGAGAAAGGCTGCCGGGTGGCCCACTCGCAGATGGTCACGGCCATGTCGCAGCTCAGCCTACCCGTCTACAAAGTCTGGTACGACGCCGCCACGTGGGGAGCGCCGGCGCCCCGGTCTTTTTCGGAGCCAGGCAGACTGCCGGAATCTGGGGGCCCTATGAGAACCCAGCATTCTGCATACGACATTGACGCTAAACTGAATTATTTTAAAGTTCCGCGGTTTTTAACTTAAATCTACAAAATTTGACCTTTAATTTGGTTACAGGCTTAGCTCCAGTGATTTCAATTAACCAGGTAGCAACAACCAAAGGAGAGGAAAATTGCATTTGCTTCTATAAGTAATCACCAAGCACCGGATTGAGTTATTCGCAGTTTTCTAAGAATAAAGTGGCTCTGGCACCAGCCAAAACCATTATATTAGGGTATAAGGAATATGGCATATATAAATTTTTTTTTCAGAATTTTTTTTTTCAGGATTAGGGTTAGGGTTTGGGTTAGGGATTTTATACCGTCAATTGTGTGGTTTGAGAAAAAAATGATTTAAAATGATATGTTTTCTATCTATCTATCTATCTATCTATCTATCTATCTATCTATCTATCTATCTATCTATCTATCTATCTATCTATCTATCTATCTATCTATCTATCTATCTATCGATCTATCGATCTATCTATCTATCTATCTATCTATCTATCTATCTATCTATCTATCTATCAATCATCTGAATATGTATCTGAATATCTATCTATATATATATATATATCTATCTGAATATCTATCTATCTATCTATCTATCTATCTATCTATCTATCTATCTATCTATCTATCTATCTATCTATCTATCTATCTATCTATCTATCTATCTATCTATCTATCTATCTATCTATCTATCTATCTATCTATCTGAATATCTATCTATCTATCTATCTGAATATCTATCTATCTATCTATCTTTCTATCTATCTTTCTATCTATCTATCTATCTATCTATCTATCTATCTATCTATCTATCTATCTATCTATCTATCTATCTATCTATCTATCTATCTATCTATCTATCTATCTATCTATCTATCTATCTATCTATCTATCTATCTATCTATCTATCTATCTATCTATCTATCTATCTATCAAACTATCTGATCTATCTATCTATCTGAATATCTATCTGAATATCTATCTGAATATCTATCTATCTATCTATCTAATATATATATATATATATATATATATATATATATATCACTGATCGGTATTGAATCGAATTAAAAAAAGATACGGTGGAGTTCCCGCATACTAAAGACATCCGTAGCTTTCACAACACGTACAGTAGAACTCTAAAAGACGCATATAGTTTACTAACCCATTTCTCTAAAAGTCATTTCCGAACAGAAAATGTTTAGAAATGATTTCTACAACGTTACATTTTGCGTCATCATCCGTTGTACGAGGACAAGAAATCGGAAGGCCGGGGAAGGGTGTGTGTGTGGGGGTGGGGGGGGGTTAATAGAGATATTTTATCTTGTAAACTGCCTGGAGCTTCCGTAATGTCATGACGTACCGGCAGTTTTCTTGCCAGGTTTCTGTCAACATGTGAAGCCAGCGGCGCAAACTGAAGGATTAAGTGTGGTTGAGGAAATCGTTGTTTGGTTCTTGTTTTTTTTTCAATAAATATTTTCGATGTTCATAAATAAAATCAATGATTACAACATTAAAAAGTAAATCAGTTCAACGACAGTCTTTGGGTGACTCCCAAGTATTAGACTACACTGAGGTATACGATTATACTGGGGGTATACAATTATACTCTGTTATGCAAGTATACTGGGGTATACGATTATACTTGGGTATATAATTATACTGAGGTATACAATTATACCGGGTATACAATTATAATGGGTATACAATTATACTGAGGTTACAATTATACTGGTGTATAAATTATACCGGGGTATACAATTATACTGGGCATACAATTTTACCGAGGTACACAGTTACGCCGATATATACAATCATTCAATGTTTTTATAAAGGTGCGATGCGTTGATTTAAACCTTCGGCACTCCCCCCCTGATGGTGCACATGCAACACTAATTACATCATGCGGCACTCCTCTGCAGTGCTCGATTTAAGAAAAAAACAGTGCCGGGGATGAAATTTTTTTTGCAGAGCCGGGGATAAATGTCATCCCCGGCGGGGATGAAAAAAGCTAAACCAGAGCCGGGGATGACAATGCTCAGTGCCGGGGATATCCACAGCATCCAACAATTTTTGTTAGGATCTTCAATTTACAAACCATGGACAAGTAACTAATTTATTTTCATAGGGACTTCGATTTGCGTCTTAGACAAACCAACAAAAATAATAGAAAATTTGGTGAATCCCGGCAGGGATGAAATTAATTAAAGCAGAGCCGGGGATGACAGTCCTCAGTAAATCGAGCACTGCTTCCTCTGATGTACACTCTTACACTATTGATAACCATCATACGGCACTCTTCAATTACATCCACAGCTGGCTTCCGAATACGTAGATTTGAAAACACGGGGCGGTAGATTCAGAAGAAGCTCTAAGTGAGCTCAATCTATACTCCGGCAAGTGTAGAGTGGGTTGGTGGTGCCGGGGGGGGGGGAGGGACTCACGGTGACACGCGGGCGTCATTATACAATACAAGAGGCAGACGTGAGTAATGACCGCCAGACATAAGTACTCGGATGGAACACCGGGCCAAGCAGCAGAATTCGCGCACTTACATAGACAACTTCGTTTGTTGTGAATTGTGAAATGTAGCCTTGGTATATATATTATACGTACAATGAATTGTGAAATGTAACTTATAAAATTCAGAATGAATGGGCTCGTGACGGTTTCATTTAATTTACAGTGCCACGCCCTAGACCAGGGGGTTGGTAAACGTATTAAGTCGCGGGCAGCATTGGGTTCTAAAATTTAATCGGCGGGCCGGACCGAGAGCAGATTTATGGTGTGTTGACAACTAATATCGATAATATGTCATTGTCGAAACATATAAAAGCTTCACTCAGAAACGAGTTGCGGGCCGGTGTAAATAATTCGGCGGGACAATTTTTGTTCCTCGGGCCGTAGTTTGCCCATGGTTACCCCAAGGGCCCATTAGCGATGAGCAGGGGGGAAGCTGTGATGAGTACATAACCAGAGCCAAACGATTTCCTATGCGATAATTATGTACCGTACTACCCTAATTGCTGTCTTGGCTGAGGTTCGAACACGCGAGTATCGGACTCCGGGACCATATTCACTCATGTATTTTTTTTGTATTTAACATAGCAGGTATACTTTATGGAAGGATAGGTAGATAGACAGCTGGTGATAAAGGCTACATACACAAGTTCGGCTCAACGAAGTAGATAGATAGATAGATAGATAGATAGATAGATAGATAGATAGATAGATAGATAGATAGATAGATAGATAGATAGATAGATAGATAGATAGATAGATAAAAAAATAAAGACAATCAAATATAAAGACAGACATAAAGACAGCAGAGATAAATAGACAGAATGACGTGTCAAGACTCATCCGTGAAGGAAGCAGACAAACGTGCCACGACACACGTGTCACATGGCTGATACAATCAATACACTTGAAACAAATCATAATTTAAGTTCGATGCAATATCAGGTCATTAATTAATTATCCGATCAACACCCCCCCCCCCCACCTTTCCAAAAAAAAAAACGGCACAATATTATATAAATAATTAAATAATAATTTTCGATTTTTCTCTTAATGTCCAGGATTTGGTCAATTAAATGTCATGTCAGTCCAGATATGACACGAAGACCAGACAAAACCAGAAAATTTTTTTTTTTGTTGTTGTTGCATCCAACATGAACTGTGCGGGTGTCAATATTTAACGGCGTGATGTCCACACGGCCTACCTATTCCCCACTCCCCACGGGACTTTAATCTCTAGTCCTCCGCAATGATATGGTTGGGAGAGGGGGGGTAGAGAGAGATCGAAGGGGGGGGGGCGGGGGAGGGTGGAGAGCGGAGGTCATGTGACGGCATAAGATAATGAGCCAGGGGAAATCACTCACTGACATATTTTGTATCCGCGTGTGCGTGTTATCTCCCCGTGATATAGTGAAATAGTTGGACAGCGGATTGAAGGAGAGAGACTGAGGGAGACAGAGAGAAAGAGATAGATAGATAGATAGATAGAGAGCGAGAGAGAGAGAGAGAAAGAGAGAGAGAGAGAGAGAATGATGTGAAAGGGGAGAAGAGAGCTTTGCATCAGAAGGTGATGTGTTTGAAATGTAAACATTTGATGTCAACCGGACTACTTTGTCACTAGAATGTCTGCCGTAGTATCCAGTGAGTGTGTGTGTGTGTGTGTGTGTATGTGTGTGTGCGTGTATAGAGTCGCACATACTTTCTGCTTTCAAATTGTTTACTTATAGCCAAAGGTCCAAGATTGAGGCATTATACCTTTGGAAAAGACCCCCGACTCTCTGTCTAGTGTTACCCAGTGGCGTAGCGAGCTTGACTCGCGCCAGGGGCACAATACCTGACCTTTTTAGCGCCTCCCCCTCCCCCATTCGAAAACCATATAATATTATATGTACACTATACCATTTGGCGCCCCTTTCTGTCTAGGTCGCCTACTCTCTGCCAAGGGCCCCCGAAAAACCTTACAACGGCTGTGTGTGAGTGTGTGTGTGTGTGTGTTTGTGTGTGTGTTGTGTGAGTGTATGTTTGTCAATAGCGGTAGGTATGTCCGTGTCTTTGTGTCTGCTATCAGTACCAGTCAGTGTCAGTCGGGCAAGTGCCACATTCTAATATGTCAGTCAGTGTTATATTCTAGAATGTGTGTCAGTGCTATATTCTAGAATGTGTGTCAGTGCCATATTCTAAAATGTGTGTCAGTGCTATATTCTAGAATGTGTGTCAGTGCTATATTCTAGAATTCTGTCAGTGCTATATTCTAGAATGTTTGTCAGTGCTATATTCTAGAATTGTATCAGTGCTATATTCAAGAATTGTGTCAGTGCTATATTCTAGAATGTGTGTCAGTGCTATATTCCAGAATTGTGTCAGTGCTATATTCTAGAATTGTGTCAGTGCTATATTTTAGAATGTTTGTCAGTGCTATATTCTAGAATTGTGTCAGTGCTATATTCTAGAAGTGTGTCAGTGCTATATTCAAGAAGTGTGTCCGTGCTATATTCTAGAAGTGTGTCAGTGCTCTATTCAAGAATGTATGTCAGTGCTATATTCTAGAATTGTGTCAGTGCTATATTCTAGAATTGTGTCAGTGCTATATTCAAGAATTGTGTCAGTGCTATATTCTAGAATGTTTGTCAGTGCTATATCCTAGAATGTTTGTCAGTGCTATATTCTAGAATTGTGTCAGTGCTATATTCTAGAATTGTGTCAGTGCTATATTCTAGAATTGTGTCAGTGCTATATTCTAGAATTGTGTCAGTGCTATATTCTAGAATGTTTGTCAGTGCTATATTCTAGAATTGTGTCAGTGCTATATTCTAGAATTGTGTCAGTGCTATATTCTAGAATTGTGTCAGTGCTATATTCTAGAATTGTGTCAGTGCTATATTTTAGAATGTTTGTCAATGCTATATTCTAGAATGTGTGTCAGTGCTATATTCCAGAATTGTGTCAGTGCTATATTCTAGAATTGTGTCAGTGCTATATTCTAGATCTGTGTCAGTGCTATATTCTAGAATTGTGTCAGTGCTATATTCTAGAATTGTGTCAGTGCTATATTCTAGAATTGTGTCAGTGCTATATTCTAGAAATGTGTCAGTGCTATATTCTAGAATTGTGTCAGTGCTATATTCTAGAAGTGTGTCAGTGCTATATTCTAGAATTGTGTCAGTGCTATATTCTAGAATTGTGTCAGTGCTATATTCTAGAATTGTGTCAGTGCTATATTCTAGAAATGTGTCAGTGCTATATTCTAGAAGTGTGTCAGTGCTATATTCTAGATCTGTGTCAGTGCTATATTCTAGAATTGTGTCAGTGCTATATTCTAGAATTGTGTCAGTGCTATATTCTAGAATTGTGTCAGTGCTATATTCTAGAATTGTGTCAGTGCTATATTCTAGAATTGTGTCAGTGCTATATTCTAGAATGTTTGTCAGTGCTATAATCTAGAATTGTGTCAGTGCTATATTCTAGAATTGTGTCAGTGCTATATTCTAGAATTGTGTCAGTGCTATATTCAAGAATTGTGTCAGTGCTGTATTCAAGAATTGTGTCAGTGCTATATTCTAGAATTGTGTCAGTGCTATATTCTAGAAATGTGTCAGTGCTATATTCTAGAAGTGTGTCAGTGCTATATTCTAGAATTGTGTCAGTGCTATATTCTAGAATTGTGTCAGTGCTATATTCTAGAATTGTGTCAGTGCTATATTCTAGAATTGTGTCAGTGCTATATTCTAGAAATGTGTCAGTGCTATATTCTAGAAGTGTGTCAGTGCTATATTCTAGAATTGTGTCAGTGCTATATTCTAGAATTGTGTCAGTGCTATATTCTAGAATTGTGTCAGTGCTATATTCTAGAATTGTGTCAGTGCTATATTCTAGAATTGTGTCAGTGCTATATTCTAGAATTGTGTCAGTGCTATATTCTAGAATGTTTGTCAGTGCTATATTCTAGAATTGTGTCAGTGCTATATTCTAGAATTGTGTCAGTGCTATATTATAGAATTGTGTCAGTGCTATATTCTAGAATGTTTGTCAGTGCTATATTCTAGAATTGTGTCAGTGCTATATTCTAGAATTGTGTCAGTGCTATATTCTAGAATTGTGTCAGTGCTATATTCAAGAATTGTGTCAGTGCTGTATTCAAGAATTGTGTCAGTGCTATATTCCAGAATTGTGTCAGTGCTATATTCTAGAATTGTGACAGTGCTATATTTTAGAATGTTTGTCAGTGCTATATTCTAGAATTGTGTCAGTGCTATATTCTAGAAGTGTGTCAGTGCTATATTCAAGAAGTGTGTCAGTGCTATATTCTAGAAGTGTGTCAGTGCTCTATTCAAGAATGTATGTCAGTGCTATTTTCTAGATTTGTGTCAGTGCTATATTCTAGAATTGTGTCAGTGCTATATTCTAGAATTGTGTCAGTGCTATATTCTAGATCTGTGTCAGTGCTATATTCTAGAATTGTGTCAGTGCTATATTCTAGAATGTGTGTCAGTGCTATATTCTAGAAGTGTGTCAGTGCTATATTCAAGAATTGTGTCAGTGCTATATTCTAGAAGTGTGTCATTTCTATATTCTAGAATGTATGTCAGTGCTATTTTCTAGAATTGTGTCACTGCTATATTCTAGAATTGTGTCAATGCTATATTCTAGAAGTGTGTCAGTGCTATATTCAAGAATTGTGTCAGTGCTTTATTCTAGAATGTGTGTCAGTGCTATATTCTAGAAGTGTGTCAGTGCTATATTCTGGAATTGTGTCAGTGCTATATTCTAGAATTGTGTCAGTGCTATATTCTAGAATGTGTGTCAGTGCTATATTCTAGAAGTGTGTCAGTGCTCTATTCAAGAATGTATGTCAGTGCTATATTCTAGAATTGTGTCAGTGCTATATTCTAGAATTGTGTCAGTGCTATATTCAAGAATTGTGTCAGTGCTATATTCTAGAATTGTGTCAGTGCTATATTCTAGAATGTTTGTCAGTGCTACATTCTAGAATTGTGTCAGTGCTATATTCTAGAAGTGTGTCAGTGCTATATTCTAGAATTGTGTCAGTGCTATATTCTAGAAGTGTGTCAGTGCTATATTCAAGAATGTATGTCAGTGCTATATTCTAGAATTGTGTCAGTGCTATATTCTAGAATGTGTGTCAGTGCTATATTCTAGAAGTGTGTCAGTGCTATATTCAAGAATTGTGTCAGTGCTATATTCTAGAAGTGTGCCATTTCTATATTCTAGAATGTATGTCAGTGCTATTTTCTAGAATTGTGTCACTGCTATATTCTAGAATTGTGTCAATGCTATATTCTAGAAGTGTGTCAGTGCTATATTCAAGAATTGTGTCAGTGCTTTATTCTAGAATGTGTGTCAGTGCTATATTCTAGAAGTGTGTCAGTACTATATTCTAGAATTGTGTCAGTGCTATATTCTAGAATTGTGTCAGTGCTATATTCTAGAATGTGTGTCAGTGCTATATTCTAGAATTGTGTCAGTGCTATATTCTAGAATGTATGTCAGTGCCTTATATTCAAGAATGTATGTCAGTGCGTTATATTCTCGAATATGTTTCCGTGCCATTGTGATAATGTATGTATGTTTAGAAATGTCTTAAGTCTCTGTCTCCACCCTATATCCATTTTCATCCGTCTGACGTCTGGTCTGTCTCCGATCACGACTGAGTCAAACCGGCAAAGAATTTTTTTTTTCATATGAACAAAAAAAAAATTGCGAAAAATCTGTACAACGTTTTCATCCGCGTGAGACCAAAACACTTCTGTCGCTGCTAGAGGCGTTACAAAGGTGAGTGTGTATGGGGAGGGGGGGGCGGAGAGATGGGAGTCGACAGCTTAATGACTGGTTAGCGCAGCACGCAAACAAAAGTTCTTGCACTGCAAGTTGCAGGTTTAAAAAAAAAGAAACGAACTTTCTGGACCGCGAGGAAAATGATATGAAGAGTCTCGTTGGTAAGATTGTGAAATCGAAGTTAGGGGGATGGATGGTGAAGATCAGTGGTTCATACCTTGTTTTGTGAATGTGCCCCAGAAGAGTGCGAAAGTATATATCCGCGGGGAACCCCGTCAAACGTACGTTCGTGAGTAAATGTACTTAATTCCATAATGGAATGTACTTATATTTTCTTTATGCTATACTTGAGCACTTTGGTTTGGGGATGAGTCTTGTAGAATACCAGCAATACCTTCTTCAAACTATTGGGTGTTTTAAACCCCCCCCCCCCAGGGATAAACCTTTCCTGGTGAGCGTATCACCTTTTGAGATCCACCGATGGAGAGGAAATGTCGACCAGAAAATACCCGCAGCAGTCAGTCAGATGTATGGGCGTATTCATGAGGGGGGGGGCACACACACACACACACACACACACACACACACTGGATACTATGACAGATATTCTAGTGACAAAGTAGTCCGGTTGACATCTAATGTTTACATTTCCAACACATCAACTTCTGATGCAAAGCTCTCTTCTCCCCTTTCACATCATTCTCTCTCTCTCTCTATCTCTTTCTCTCTGTCTCTCTACATTTTGAAAAAAATGTCATATAAGAGGGAGGCATTTGCTCCCCCCCCCCTTTACATTTAAAAAAAATGTCATAAAGTTGTTATTTGCCCCCCCCCCCCCATGGAAAATTTTTGCCCCCCCCCCCCGGAAAAATTCCTAGCGACGCCCATGGTCAGATGTACAGAATAAAATGACTGTATTTTGGGGAGGAAAGGGAGGGAAGGACGGATGTGTATTGAGTCATGTGACTTAGGCAAAATAAAAAAAAATGCAGGATCTGCTCCATCCAATTTCTGCAGAACTGATTCCTTATATTGGGAAAGGAAGATATTATTGCATGAGAGGAAAGAAATATATCATTGTGAGGAGAAAGGAAAGGAAGATATTATTGTAAGACATTTAACAAAAGGAGAAATGAAAATGAGGATAAACCCCAATAAATAATAACGGTTAATGAGAACACACACACACACACACACCACCCTTCCGATCTGCTGGAGTCATCTAAAAGACACACCCCACATTAATGACCAGGCAGCGGACAAGAGGACATCCGAAATAAACATATGCATGTTGACATTCATTGAGATAGCTCTTCTGACATACAGGTAGAAATATAGACGGGCAGATAGCTCGTCTGACATACAGGTAGAAATATAAACGGGCAGATAGCTCTTCTGACATACAGGTAGAAATATAGACGGGCAGATAGCTCGTCTGACATACAGGTAGAAATATAAACGGGCAGATAGCTCTTCTGACATACAGGTAGAAATATAGACGGGCAGATAGCTCGTCTGACATACAGGTAGAAATATAGACGGTCAGATAGCTCGTCTGACATACAGGTAGAAATATAGACGGGCAGATAGCTCTTCTGACATACAGGTAGAAATATAGACGGGCAAATAGCTCTTCTGACATACAGGTAGAATTATAGACGGGCAGATAGCTCTTTTGACATTATAGTTAGGAAATAGATTTGCAGCTAGCTCTTTTGACATACAGGAGAATTATATGGATGGGCAGACAGACACAAATAAAAATTGTATTTAGACTGTTCAGAAAATGGCAAAAAATTAATAGTCTGATATATATATATATATATATATATATATATATATATATATATACATACAGAGAGAGAGAGAGATAGAGTGAGAGAGAGAGAGAGCAAGCGAGAGAGAGAGAGAGAGAGAGAGAGAGAGAGTGAGGAGAGAGAGAGAGAAAGAGAGCAAGAGAGAGAGAGAGAGGGTGAGAGAGAGAGCAAGAGAGAGAAAGAGGAGAGAGCAAGAGAAAGAGACAGAAAGAGAGCAAGCGAGAGTGAGAGAGCGAGAGAGAGCAAGCGAGAGAGAGAAAGAGAGAGCGAGAGAGAGCAAGCGAGAGAGAGAGAGAGAGAGAGCGAGAGAGAGACAGTGAGGAGAGAGAGAGAAAGATAGCAAGCGAGAGAGAGAGAGTGAGAGAGAGAGCAAGCGAGAGAGAGAGAGAGAGAGAAAGAGGAGAGAGCAAGAGAAAGAGACAGAAAGAGAGCAAGCGAGAGTGAGAGAGCGAGAGAGAGAGAGCAAGCGAGAGAGACAGAGAGAGAGCGAGGGAGAGCAAGCGAGAGAGAGAGAGAGAGAGAGAGAGAGAGAGATATTAAGCAATGGATTACATGATGGAGAAGATGACAGCTGTTAAGTATATAAGTATAATTGTAAATACAAACTTCCTCTCTCGTGGATGTAACCATGAAACATCGTGTGGCGAGGGTAGGGCAGGAGGGCTAACAATAATAATAATGGCGTCTAGAACCAGGGGCAGATAAGACCGTGTGCTGGCATTGAAATTATACACTTCGATACTATTTTTTTTTAAATTTCATTGTTTTTTATTTGTCTTGTGGAACTTTCAATTTTTTTTTTTTTAAAGTGCAGAGTTAAAAGCCAGCAGTCTCCCCCCCTCCCCCCCCACACACACACCCTCCTCCCTCCCCACCCACCTTTCACTTTATGTTGTTGTTTTTTTTTAATTCAAAAATATTTAGTATTTTGATTGATCCGCCGTTAGCGTAAATTGAAAAGTTCGTCAAGGGGAGATAATTGGATGATGTGTTGATATAACCGACTCTTCTATCCGATTCATGTGAGGATAACATCCCTTGCCCCCCCCCCCCCCCCCAAACGTACTCATACCACGATGAATGGTAACTAGCTAGCCAGTTAACTATATGCAGTTACGCTCTTAGTTATCCAGCTTAGCGCGGCCGAGAAGCATACCGGATACAGAAAAATGCCGGATAAGTCGTAATTTGTCTAAGCATTTTCATTCTGCTCCAACTTTCCCAAAAATCCTTAAATCCCCCCTCCTCTCTATCTCTCTCCGTCTCTCTCTGTCTATATATATATATATATATTAAAATAGATAGAAATAGAAAAACCTAGATAGATAGATAGATAGATAGATATATAGATAGATAGATAGATAGATAGATAGATAGATAGATAGATAGATAGATAGATAGATAGATAGATAGATAGATAGATAGATAGATAGATAGATAGATAGATTAGATTAGATTAGATAGACATATAGATTGTTAGGTATACAGACACACACATAAACACATACATAAGTCTGTCACACAGTAACTCACTGTCTGACATCGTTATTTCACAAGTGGGGGGGGGTGTTTTGATGTAGACTTAGACTCACTGATGCTGCAGGCCTGTCTGTTCTTTTTCTATCCAGAACGTGGACAACAGAAATGAAGAACTCCAAAACACCTTGTTACACCACGTGACACAATTCAATCTACATGTAAACATATGATGTTTGCATCACTCAATGTGTCTGTCGTCTCTTTATCCCTCTTTATCCACTCTCTCCCTCTCAGTCTCTCTATACCTCTCCCCCTATCCCACTCTCTTCCTCCCACTCTCTCCATCTCACTCTCTCACTCACTCACTCTCGCACTCTCTCTATTCCTCTCCCACTCTTTCACTTTCTCTAACTGTCTAACGCACTCTCTCTCACTCTCTCGTTCTCTCTCTCTCTATCACTCTCTCACTCTCTATTTCACTCTCGCACTCTATCCCTCTTCCACTCTCCCACTCTTTCTTCCATTATCTCTCTCACCCTCTCTCTCTCTCTCTCTCTCTCTCTCTCTCTCTCTCTCTCTCACTCTGTATTAAAATCGGTGAAGGACTGTCTACCTCCAACCCGTCTCACCAACTCTCATCCGTATCATGACAGTCGTACATCGCTAGATAACTAAACCCCCCACCGACACCTCTCGTACATTCATACCCCCACTCCATCCCTCAGTTCTACCCCCCACACACACACCTTTCATTTACTGCCACCCCACCCCATCCCTCAGTTCTACCCCCCACACACACACCTTTCATTTACTGCCACCCCACCCTATCCCTCAGTTCTACCCCCCCACACACACACACCTTTCATTTACTGCCACCCCACCCCATCCCTCAGTTCTACCCCCTACACACACACCTTTCATTTACTGCCACCCCACCCCATCCCTCAGTTCTACCCCCCACACACACACCTTTCATTTACTGCCACCCCACCCCATCCCTCAGTTCTACCCCCCACACACACACCTTTCATTTACTGCCACCCCACCGCAGCCCACCCACCCTCTCTTCCATGAACTTTGCACACTGGTCGTCCGACCGATCACATTATGTAATGATACCTTCGTAGTGCAGGTGCGTGTGTTTGTGTGTGGGGGATGGGGGGTTGGAGGTCAATTTTAAATAAAATCAATTTAGTAGCCAGCAGGGAAAATCTGAAAAAAACTGTCGCCCGTGACCCACGTCCCGGTTCGCGACGCACACTCGTGGAGACCCCCTACCTCTACATCTATCACACCAATACCAGTATTTATACACTTGATGAATTCTACACTTCATCTGCCCCCCCCCCAATAGCCTACTTATGTAAAGAAACTTACATTGTCTTCAAAGGCGGATGAAACGGAGGTTCGCCCGTGTTCCACACTTTAGACGGGGGGGGGGGGGGGTTCCTTTGCACTCTAAATAATTATTTTTTCATGTCAAAATTAATTTGCTTCCGGTAGTCTTAGCGAATTATCATAATGAACAATATCGCAGGGGCGTATATCTGGAGGAGGTGGGGCACCGCAAGAGCCCCATGTAAGTTCATATATATATAGAATAAAAACTAATCCTATGAAAGAGCATATCCATCAAAAAAATATTGAACTAGTATTTCGTATAAGAAAGATAATCTAAAGTTCTAAAGGAACCGGACTAAAGTCCACAAAGAGTCACATAGTATCTCGCCATT
Source organism: Bulinus truncatus (assembly GCA_021962125.1). Classification (NCBI taxonomy): domain Eukaryota; kingdom Metazoa; phylum Mollusca; class Gastropoda; family Planorbidae; genus Bulinus; species Bulinus truncatus. Next base: position 3,003,914 of record JAGDYQ010000109.1, read on the forward strand.
GGCTCATTTGCTTGTCACACGTTATACAATAGAATAACATAATACTTTGCATTAGCATAGGGTGCTGAGCTAAGTAATAGTTACGGCGCTAGTCAGTTGAAGCGTACACAGTTTGGGTCATTACAAAATATAGCCCGAGGTGGACTGGGGGCAACATGTACAGTGACTAGCTGCACCCTGCAAAACCTTTTGCATATAGTTATATCCCCTTAGGCTTGATCGGTAGGCTAGGTTATTTTTTTGGTTTCGGGCAGATCCGATTTTTTCATGATTTTTATTACTTTTGTTTACGTTTGAGGATTTTAAACTGGAATACTGTTGTATTAATTCTTTACTTTCGATTTAACGCAGAACCCACACGGCTATTATTTATATAGATACTTGTGAGAGGTATTAGAAGAGACCATCAGACTGA
>JAGDYQ010000109.1:3009328-3066607 GCA_021962125.1 Bulinus truncatus
TACTTACCAAAATGTTACTGATCACACAATAGCAGATTAATCATTCTCTGAGCTAATAATTTTGCTTAATTATTTCCAAGAAACTGGGCCCTGAATCTAAACCGGGACAATTTCAACAACCGGGCGGGACACCGGGACAACCCAGTATATCCGGGACTGTCCCGGCGAAACCGGGGCGTATGGCAAGTCTATGTATAAGTAAACTAGGAGCTGTTCATTGGACCAGCAGGGCGGTTTTTAGGTAAACTAGGCGACTGAGCTAGGTCTCCACAGTAATCCCCCCTAACACACACCTTTCTGGTACAAATTACCATCAAATCTGATGTTATAGTGGCGGCCTTGTATAGTGGCCCTGTATAATCACCCTGTATAGTCACCCTGTATAGTGGCCCTGTATAGTGGCCCTGTATAGTCACCCTGTATAGTGGCCCTGTATAGTGGCCCTGTATAGTAACCCTGTATAGTCACCTTGTATAGTGGCCCTGTATAGTGGCCCAGACATGTACTTCTCAATAGGGCCTTTAGATATATGAAAGTAAAATATTAAAAGCTGTCATCGTATTGATTCAGTTATATGATGTACTTGTTTGGATCAGATGATATGTCTTGATTCTATGTCTAATAGGAATTGAACTAATAATCTTCACCACAATGATTCAGATTTCAACCTTCCACACCTCCACATAGATCATTGGTAGCAGTTCGGCCTTTGTAATGGTACTATGCACTATAGATCATTGGTAGCAGTTCGGCCTTTGTAATGGTACTATGCACTATAGATCATTGGTAGCAGTTCGGCCTTTGTAATGGTACTATGCACTATAGATCATTGGTAGCAGTTCGGCCTGTGTAGTGGTACTATGCACTATAGATCATTGGTAGCAGTTCGGCCTGTGTAATGGTACTATGCACTATAGATCATTGGTAGCAGTTCGGCCTGTGTAATGGTACTATGCACTATAGATCATTGCTAGCAGTTCGGCCTATGTAATGGTACTATGCACTATAAACATTGCTAGCAGTTCGGCCTTTGTAATGGTACTATGCACTATAGACATTGCTAGCAGTTCGGCACGTGTAATGGTACTATGCACTATAGACATTGCTAGCAGTTCGGCCTTTGTAATGGTACTATGCACTATAGACATTGCTAGCAGTTCGGCACGTGTAACGGTGCTATTCAGTTCATGTTTTCTTTGTGAGACCACAACCCCCCCCCACGCCCCTCTGAAATCGGGATTAAATTGACGGCCCTGCTAAATCTCCAGCTGAGACACCCGGGAATTATTTTCCGGTCCTGTTAAAAGTTCACAAGACCCACCCACCAGCTCAAAACGGGTGCCGGACATTAACGGAAATGAAGAATGGTCTGGAATAAGGACAATCGCCTTACCTACATCTTCAGCCGTGCTTTCTAATTCATTGCACTTTTGTCTACAGTTGGGATCAAAGTATCAAAGTCTCATTTTTGTGGTTTATAGGATACAAGACCTCGTTCTTACAAGGGGGCCCATTAAGACAACAGTGAATCCTGGTATAAATTAACTTTCATTTCCAAAAAAACGTGTTGGCAACTTGTCTATGTTGAAGTGTTGGGATCAGGAGATGGAAGAAAACCAAGGGACTTAACAACTAAACAAAAACAAAAAAAAACGTCACTATCTATCCCAGTAATCTCCCGTCTCAAGGGACGCAATCTCGTGTCCTGGTTATGCCTTGTCACCCTTTTCTCTGTGGTAGTGAGAGCCCTTTTACTGTGTTCGACTGTTAAGAGAAAATGTAGGATTCTGTTTTTAAGACACAAGGTGAAATGGAGATGGGAAATGTATGGGTGTGTGTGGGGGGGGGGGGTGAAACTATATATAAGGACATTCGACTATTTAAACGGATACATTTCAGTATTTAAAAAAAATTGAAATGGTAAACCTTTCTTGCAGAACAATTTTTTTTTAAAAGAGGGGAAATTTACGGAATGGCAACAGCTTTATTTTGAATTAAATAAAAAAAACAATAAAATATTTTGAGAAAGGGTGAATTAATTAGTAGCTGTTGTCAAAAATAATTGGGTTTTTTTTTGCCATAGCTCTGATGTCTGAGATGCAGACATGCATTCAATTGATAGATAGATTAAAAGACGATAGATATGTAGATATATAGATAAATAATTGTTTAGTAGTTAGATAGACAGACAGACAGACGTATATATATATATACGAGAGAGAGAGAGAGAGAGAGAGACAGATAGATAGATAGATAGATAGATAGATAGATAGATAGATAGATAGATAGATAGATAGATAGATAGATAGATAGATAGATAGATAGATAGATAGATAGATAGATAGATAGATAGATAGATAGATAGATAGATAGATAGATAGATAGATAGATAGATAGATAGATAGATAGATAGATAGATAGATAGATATCAAAGTATTATGATGCAATAGCTTTCAAATATAAACACATGATTCAATTGATCCTAAACAAAAATAAAACAAGGAAACTAAAAGACAACGCTTGTTAATTAGGTCATTATCATGAAGCATAGGACAATTTGACCCTCTGTAGTTTCGCAATTTTCGCTGAGCAGGTCGTTGACCTCGCAAACAAGACGTTACTTAATGCCATCAAGTCAACAAGCTTGCAGTAGTATGCATTTCTATAATTTTTGTGTGTATCTGTGCGTATGTGTGTGTGTGTGTATATATATCTTCTTACGCTTCCCTCGATTTTATTTCTTGTTGGTATCGGGTGGAGGGTGTGGGAGGTACACTCAATTCCCATGCTCTTATTATAGATTCGCATTTTCTATGCGGCATCGTTGCTGAATATGAATGAAAGGCTGCACAGCCTCGTTGTGGATCAACACCATGCGTCAGTGCCGTTCTAACGGGATTTGAACAGGAACAAAACTTCATTTTGGGTACTCAGCCCAAGTCACTTTGGAATGGGGGGGGGGAGGGGCGACGCCCTCACGTTTTTTTTTCTATACAAATGAACGCACGCGCCATGTTGACTATATTTTTTTATTTGTTTTTGAAACAGAAAAAAGATTCGAACTGTTATACATGCTGGAATACAAGATCGCTGGAATCGATTCTTAGGCAGGAAGATAATCGACTACACGTAACATCACCTGTTTTAAATTGTCTAGGTCAGAGAGTGGTTAACCAAATGGGAGTAAACACGGGATGATAATAATGGTAACATTGAATAAATATTGTAATTTGGTCCAAACTACTCTACTGAAGCGTTGAACTTTGCGGACGTGTATCAGAAATGCAGATTGGGTTGAGATAACAGTGGCCGACGATATAATTGATCAGGTCTAAAGAAATAAGGTTGAGTTTGACCCCATTTGAAGGGTTTCAAAAAAGGGGGGTTGGGGAGGGGATATATTTTTCAATAAAATAATAAACATGTGCACGTTTTCAAAATATGTGTTTGTGTTACCATGTTACTTTAAAAAAAATGTTACACTTCAAAAAACAACAATAAGTAAAACACATGTATTACTAGAATCGATAGGAAGTTGGAATGAGTCTGTGGCTGTATTGGTACCAGATGATGCGTGATGGTATGTGATGGTATATGATGGTTCGCGATGGTATGTGATGGTAGGTGATGGCATGGGATAGTGTATGGTTGTATGTGATGGTATGCGATAGTATATGGTTGTACTTGATGGTATGTGATAGTATAGGATGGTACTTAATGGTAATTGATGGTATGTGATGGTATGTGATGGATGGTATGTGATGGCATGTGTTAGTGTGTGATGGAATGTGATGACATTTGATAGTTTTTGGTTGTATGTGATGGTATCTGATGATACGTGATGGTATGTGATGGTATGTAATGGTAAGTGATGATAAGTGATGATGTGTGATGATCTGTGATAGTATATGGTTGTATAGGATGGTGAGTGATGGTAAGTTATGGTATGTGATGGTATGTGATGATGTGTGATGGCCTGTAATAGTATATGGTTGTATGAGATGGTAAGTGATGGTAAGTGATGGTATGTGATGATATGCGATGATGTGTGATGACGTGAGAAGTGCACGTTGTCATGAGTACCGATCTACTGCCTTCTGCGTCGTCTCTGAGCAAACTACAAAAGAAAATATGTCCCATCATCGGTTCCAGGTCTGGTACACCAGTGGTCACCGCGGACCGGTCGACTTTAGATAATATCACCGTGGCCCGGGGAGAGAGGGGGCGTTGATTATATTTTAGTAAATAATTTAATGGGTTTTTTTTTGGCGGCCCGGTACCATTTGATCAACGGACCGGTTCCGGTCCGCGGACCGGGGATAGGGGACTACTGCAGTCTACACCAATCAAGCATTAATTTGAACTTTTTTTTGTTATTTTGATCACGTCATCCATCTTAAAATCATCTCGACACACATTGATGACGTCATATTGATGCAAATCTCTGTATTATAAGGAACTCTCTAACACAAGGAAACACCACTCTCTGCCCCACACACATTTCTCCTAGCCCATCCATTATCTACTTTACTCTGTTCTTATCTACTTATCGAGTGCTTTTTTTTGTTTTCTCTCCCCATTCGAGGTTGACTAATTACCCCCGGCCCCTCCCCTCCCCTACCCCAACCCCCTCAACCCCACCACCCACGCACAATCCCACTCACCAGTCATTCCCGCCCCTCAACCCTTTTTCACCCCGGGGCCTGTAACCATTAGTAACCGTCTTTAGTTATTAAGTGTCAATAGGCCTAATGGTTGACTATCCTCCCCCATGTTCAGGGGTTTAGCGCAAAAATAAATAAATAAAACAAAAATGGAACTTTGGAGTGTAAAGGGGGAAGAACTGTGCTCGGAGAAATTTTTTTGTTAAAAAAGAAAAAAAAAAATCATTGCATGGTGAGTCCATATACGTTATCGCTAATGAAGCTAAGGCGTAGGGTCAGCGTTTATAAATCTTCGACAGGGGGAGCTAATGCTGGGGATGGACGAGAGATCGGAGAGAGTTGTCAGACCCTGCTAAAGGAGCTTTTTTTTTTTTGAAAGCAATCCTGATGTAATTCAGCTGGGTGAAGGGACCAGAGGGGTGTTTGGGGGGGGGGTGAGGGTGTGGATGTGAAACGCAAAGAATTAATGTATGCTCAGGTAATGTGCAGGTCAGTACATAATATATGTACATACTAGCTGCACCCTGCATAACCTTTGCTTAGAGTTATATCCCCTTAGGTTTGATCGGTAGTCTAGGTTATTCTTTGGTTTCGGGCAGTTCCGATTTTTGTCTTGACTGAATTTTAAACTGGAATACTGTTGTATTAATTCTTTACTTTCGATTTAACGCAGAACCCAAATCGCTATTATTTATATTATACTGCATTATTTTATGTTTTCCGAATTTGAACAATAGGATTTGGGTATATATATATATATATATATATATATATATATATATATATATATATATATATACTACTTCTGAATGACATAAAAATAATAATAACGTTTACGGTTTACATCACACAGTTTCACCGACCGACATTTTATTTATATGAGTTTGCTCCATCCCTCTGATCTTTTTTTTATTTTTTGTGCCCCCCCGCCTCCCTCCTCTGTCAAAGTGGTAACCCAATGTGGCCTGCGGTTCAAAAAAAAAGTTTACCCACCTCATGTTCTAGACGAGTGCTTCCCAAACTTTCAACATCTGTGTACCTCCTGTTTTTTTTTTAAATGTTCATTATACAGAATTTTTCCTATTTGTTTTTTTTTTTTTTGTTTTTTTTTACGGTTCTTGATACCCCTCATGTCATTGTTTTCTCCCTTTAGCCTCTCATGTTTACCCGGATGTACGTACAACGGTCAAACCTCTTCGTATACCACACGTTTGGGGGGGGGGGGGGAACCACTGTTCTAGAACATAAATGGAGTGAAATTTTTTTTTCACCCCTATGAATTAACTCTTAACGTCACTGTGCTGCCCCCGGGGCATCAAGACGGTCTGTGTCATTGAAAAAAAAATAGACGCTCTTTACCCCGCCCAGGGTTGAGTGGGTGTGGGGTGGGAGGAGGCGGGGGAGTGGAATGAAAGAAAGAGAAAAAAAAAGATTGCGATGATAAGAAAGTGTTGACCACCAGATATGGCTATTGATATGGGGGTGGGGAGTGGGGGGGTGGTAAGGTGCACAAGTTGTTCAGTCTTTCCCCACCCCTCCCCCACCACCACCTTCATCTTCCACTCCTTCTTCTCCCCTTCCTTGGCGTTCCCTTCGAGATGCCAGGAACAGTGTTTCTGGAAGATGTTGTTTTCTGTGGGCTGTGAGTACATACTATTAAGAAGGCACTCCGCAAAGCAAAGGCGTACCAGGAGAGGAAAGGGGGCGTGTACAGCTGCGGTCTACCGGGGTACTACTTTACAGTACGGTGTGGCTAAATTAATATATATATATATATATATATATATATATATATATATATATATATATATATATGGTTTGTTTTTTTTTTAAATTGGTTGATTTACGGCTGTACGTTCTTTAATCTCTCTCTCTCTCTATCTATCTCTCTCTCCCTCTCTCTCTCCCTCTCTCCCTCTCCTTCTCTCTGTCTCTCCCTCTCTCTCTCTCTTTTTAAACCTATTATAAACAATCTATATTTCATTCCCTTCTGATTGATCCAGATATTTGGTTTTTAGCCTGTCACAAATCGTCCTGAGTATTTTACTTTTTGTCTTTGTTTCTCTTCAATGTTGAGCAGAAATTTGAAAAGAAAGTTCAATTAATTGGTTGATTTACGGCTGTACGTTCTTTAATCTCTCTCTCCCTCTCTCCCTCTCCTTCTCTCTGTCTCTCCCTCTCTCTCTCTCTTTTTAAACCTATTATAAACAATCTATATTTCATTCCCTTCTGATTGATCCAGATATTTGGTTTTTAGCCTGTCACAAATCGTCCTGAGTATTTTACTTTTTGTCTTTGTTTCTCTTCAATGTTGAGCAGAAATTTGAAAAGAAAGTTCAATTAATTTTATTTTTGTTTTTTCTTCATTCTAAAGTGAGTCTAATCAGCTAATTCATTCCCGCGACGGTTGTCATGGCAACCGTTATGACGATTGAAACCGATTCTTCGAAATGGGTGGTAACAGGAGAAATATTGGAAAACATCGTTTATAAAATTATATATATATATATATATATATATATATATATAGACATGCAATATGATGTGCGCTTTCTGTCATCGAGAAATTGAAATATTCATTTAAGCTAAGAGTGTTTTTAAAACTATTTTAAGATTCTTGAAAGAAGTAAACCAAGCCTGGAAGTAAAAGTTGTTTTATCACATTCTACATGTTCGATTTATCCTTTTATTTATTTAATTACTAGCTGTACCCTGCAAAACCTTTGCATAGAGTTATATCCCCTTAGACTTGATCGGTAGGTTAGGTTATTTTTTTGGTTTCGGGCATATCCGATTTTTTTTCATGATTGTATTTTAAACTGGAATACTGCTGTATTAATTCGATTTAACGCAGAACCCAAATCGCTATTATTTTTATTAGATTATGTGAACTCTAATGTAATATGTCTATGAGTAAGTTAGTGTCTATCATTTCTGAAATATCCATGGCTACAATCTGGTGTAAACATAAAACTATTGAAAATAAAGATGTCAGGCAGTGGTGATGGAGGGACGTAGAGAGAGAGAGAGAGAGAGAGAGAGAGAGATCACTCTTGGAAAAGGTGGGGGGGGGGGACGCGAGGCAGGGCATCGCTGAGAATGAAATTGTGACGTGAGATAATATTTTTTCATTACAGACCCGCCCCCCTCTCTCTCCCTTCTCTCCATCCATTGCCCTTCCTCTCTTATCTATCCCACAACAATATCTTTCACTCTATCCCCCCCTCCCCATTTTTCGCCTACTGGCCGACAATCATCCAACCTCTGCCCTCACACCCCCCCCCCTGACCCCACTCCTCCTCCCACACTCACACTCACACTCACTCACACACACACACACGTTCGCCAAGTTCTTATCAGACCCAGTTAATATCCTAATTGCCTCTTGTCGGCTTTGACGCTGTTATTGACAGAACTCCTGGATCGGGGGGGGGGGGCGAGCTGAGCTGGGGGTGGCGGACATCGACAGCACGACGGGGTGGCAAAATATTTAAAAAAAAAAACAACAAACTAAGAATGACAGCTTACGTCTGGGCGTGTCGGCCTAAAGCGATTTATAACTTGAGTATCGGAAATGTAAGACAATCTCCTAACTCTCTCTCTCTCTCTCTCTCTCTCTCTCTACACACACACACACGCACACACACACGCACACACACGCACACAACAGAAATGAATACGTTGATATTGTTGTTGTTTTTTTTTGGGGGGGGGGGTGGAAGGGAGGGAAGCGGTGGTGCTAAGAAAGGAGCTGGGGGCGGTGGTGTTTTGTTACCGCAAATTTCATTAAAACAAATTCTTGATTACAATATGATTTTGTTATATTTTTTTTTGGGGGGGGGGGGTTAGGTTTGTCACCGATGCTTTTGTTGTTACATGAGTCGGCGCCATAGAATCAGGGAGGGAGGGGGGTGGGTGGGTGGAGCTAGGCACGCTGAGAGGGGGGGCAGGGGGGGGGCCATTGCCAGGGGGGCCCGCATCTGTAAGGGGGCCCGCCCCCCCCCGACCATATTAATTTTTTTCACGACTCATTGTTTATTAAGGGACACGCAATGGTGTCCTGCCCTGGGGCCCTTGTTGGCTCTCAGCGCCCCTGGGTGGAGCTGAGGGCCATAGCTACAGTTTATTTATAGCGTACCAAAATGCTTCTATCGATTCCCCCCCTACCCCCCGTTAAGTTCTGTGAGGCCTTGAAGGACTGTGTTAGTTACTAGTATTTTTTATAACTGACCACAGGTCAATTTAGTTGAGTCGGGATGGTCATGCGGCAAAGCGCTCAACTTTCGACCTTATAAGGGTCCCCTGGTTCGATCTCCGGTGAGGACCAATTGATATTTCAGGTCTTGGTAAATGTTCTCGCTTTATCTCCAGTGGAGCCTGCATAGACTATGGTGGGGATAACAAAAAATAAGTCTCATTCGTACTTTATAGGATGAAAGATATTTCATGTCATCATTACATGCACTGAGCAAGTTGAATCTATTAACACACTAAATGAGCTAGTTCAATCAAACGTCAAGACACACAGTATTTAGATGTGTGCCCGTTCAGTTTTTGTATATAGCCCTCCAACAAAGTAGTATATATTGCTGGATCGTCTCGTTTAAGAAAAAGTTGTCGATGACCACTGAATAACCCGGACCGACCGACCGCCACTGTGATATAAACGTTTAAAATTAAAAAAAAAAAATCAATATGTCTTGTTGACCTACATTGTTGGAATCTAAACGGAACCAGGTCAGAATGTAAACTGAGATATGTGTGTAAGCTAATACATTCTTCCCTACATAACACAAGAAAATAAGTGAGAACATTGCGTAGAAAGTAATAAAATTATATCAAAGTTTGTTTAGCTGTATGCATAACTTAAATTGCTAACTCATTTACTTGCCGGTTTAGATACATGACGTCATTAGTACGACAATTTCCGGGCGCTATTTTGGATTTTAATATGAGAATTTTTTTTATTTTTAAATAATTTGAATGTTATATGATTTTCCCACCTTTTTTTTGGCCCACCTTATATATATATATATATATATATATATATATATATATATATATACAGAGATAGAGAGAGATCTATATATATAAATATAGATATTTACAGATAGACAGGCAGACAGATAGAAATATTGATAGATAGATACTTTACACTATGTGTCTGGCTTGTCAATACAGGGCCGGCTCTGGGCATAGGCGACATAGGCAGCTGCCTAGGGCGCCAAATTGCTAGGGGCGCCAAATTTTAGAAAAGAAAGTTTTCATGCAGAAGGAGCGAACGTCCTAATAGATGAATGCCTAGGGCGCCAAATTGCCTGGGGACGGCTCTGTGTCAATACTTTACCCTAATGGTCTGGCGTGTTCTTTATTTTGAATCAACAGCTTTTGTACCTTATTTTGAATCAACAGCTTTTGTACCTTATTTTGAATCAACAGCTTTTGTACCTTATTTTGAATCAACAGCTTTTGTACCTTATTTTGAATCAACAGCTTTTGTACCTTATTTTGAATCAACAGCTTTTGTACCTTATTTTGAATCAACAGCTTTTGTACCTTATTTTGAATCAACAGCTTTTGTACCTTTTGTTAATAATCTGTCAGCAACGACATTAAACATTTCTCGTTAACATTTCATAAACCCAGATCGAGCAGTCTCCATTTTTATAAAAAAACCCAGATTAAGCAGGCTCTGTAACTCAGCAACTACCGCTTGGTTTTTTACGTCAGCCCATCAAGGGGGAAGCAATGCACACGGGGTGCGAGCTGCATATGCAAATTATTATGCAAATAAGGAGTGATATAGTTTGTAAACCCGAGCCTCATTGTTCGATCTCAGCTTTTGCGTTTTCGTACGTGTCCGTACTATTCACCACCACTGCCAACCCCCCGCCCCCTCCACCCCACCCCCAATCCTTACTTGACGTCCTGAAAAATCTTGTAATTTTAATACATTACTTTGTGGTGGTAATTTGGTAGGCTGGTCTTTTATGCATGGAGAGAAAGTAAAATGGATTTAACACAAAAAAAAAATGAAAACAGTTGATGGAATCTGTTTCTATTGTTGTACAAACAGATGGGAACACGGAAGTTGAAGTCCTCACATTCTTTAGCAAGTGATACCGCCCACCTGGTCTTCATCCCATGGTTTCATTCTTTTTATTTTTGTTTTCTTTTATCTTGGCCTTCAATGACGCATTGATGACTATCATCTTTCACATTCATATTCAATGCAACATTCGATTGTTATTATGATTATTATTCAATGAACATTACAGACTGTTGTTCAGGTTTGAAAAAAAAAAGAAAAAGGAACAAGTGTAAAACAAAATAGAAACATATTGGAGATTACTCTGAATGCCATAAAAATAATAATAACGTTTACGGTTAGATTACTCTCCCCTTGTATCCAATGGACGCGGCAAGAGTTACGGGGGAAATTCATGAACAGGTCGCCGTTAACTCTCTCAGCTTCCGTTTTCCAAGATGGTGAATGGATGATTCCGTTTTTACAGAGAGAGAGAGAGAGAGAGAGAGAAAGAGAGAGAGAGAGAGAGAGAGAGAGAGAAGTTCTAGAGGTCTGCAGTGGATAGAGAAGATGGTGGAGGGGGGTGGGGGGAGGGGGAAATGTTGCTGATGTTTTATAAAGTATGTCTGGAAGATGAAGGTCATGTAAATATGGATACGAGGGTGGGTGGTGTGTGATTTATTGAATACTTTAAGATAAAATCAGGAAATGATTGATTGAAGAATGGGAGGGGTAGGTGGCCAAACTTGAATGAGACACAGAGATAGAAAGAGAGAGGGGGAAGAGAGAGAGAGAGAGAGAGACAGGGACGAGATGGAAATTTGTTTTTAAAGACATGATATAAAACGTCTATAAAAAATATATATTTTCAAGATGTTTTCCCATTTGTCCAAAACATAATAAAAACCCACACAAATTTACTGAAATAGAATCATATGCGACATAGCAGTGAAGTTTTTCTGACCAAAAAAAAAAATCCAACAAAATCAGATGTTTCTTTTTGTGTGCAGCAAATGACCATATTACAGCCAGCAAATGACCACATTACAGCCAGCAGGAAGTTGAATGTAATTTAAAAGATTGTGCAAGCAAAACATATTACATGGTTGTTCTCTTTTATTTTCAAGGGGAGACAATATTTTCTTGTCAGGCCCTAGGCGCTATGGTTTAATCATAAACTGCAACTCTAACAATACTTAGCACATTTCCGTTATGATACAAAACATTTCTGGATGTTTCCAGACGTGTTTCCATCAACAGTTGGGTCAGCGACTGGCCTCTTGGTATATATATTTATATCAGTGGTTGTAAATCTTTCTGAATACATGATGCACTCAAAAGTTAACGTTGTTTTCCAGTTAAACACTAAATTTAAAAAGTATTCTTTTCCCGCGAAACATAAAGCTTACAAGCGCTGGTGTGTGTGTGGGGGGGGGGAGTAGACCCCTCAGCCGCCGTCTTAAGCCGCCGTAAGCCGCCACAAAAAATGTTAAGCCAAGCTGCCTAAAACTTTCCTAAGCCGTGGGAGATTCGGAATTACCGCTAAAATTTTGCGTTGCGTAATAGGTTGTCCTGTTGTACAACAGTTTCACAACACCACTGCTACACATCGTTGAGAATAGTTTACCAACACGACTTAATTTTATATTAATACTACTATGTTAATGATTCTTTGTTGAGTATCTTGCTAACGTAAAAATAGTCGAATTCGAGTCTGAGTATTTTTTGTATATTAACTATATTACTATATTAATACACTCATACCTCGCTATACGGCCGCTCGTTATACGGCATTTCGCTATAACGGCCTTCATCATTTATGGCAGGTTTTCGATTTTCGGCCTAAAATGTTTCGCTATAACGGCCAAAAAAAAAACACTTTTGTACAGAAGTGAAAAAAATTTGATTATTTTGTATAATGCATCAGGGCATCCTACCTAATTTATCCGAACCATCTGAAGATGTCCGAAAATACAACAGCACTGATCCAACCAATGGAAAAGGGCGCAATAGTCACTTTTATGGCACATTACCTACACCGAACATTCCGACAACTCAGCATAAGGGAAACCGATGGTGAATCTTCAATTTTGGAAAAACTATAACATCAAGGAAACTGTTGACAGCATCAGTGAATGATGGGGGGAATTAAAATTGATAACAATGAACCATGGATGGAAAAAATATGGCCAGAATGTGTAAAAAGTACTGTTGCAGACAGAAGCGTACCTAGGGTGGGGGGGGTCCAAATTCAAAAGCCCTCCCCGGCCTTAGCCTGAGCCCCCCCCCCCAATTTTTTTTACATTAAATATAAAGTACATTATCTTATGTCAAAATTCAGGGGCCTCCAAAGAGGGGCCCTAAAACCCCTAGGTTCGGCACTGAATACAGAAGTTAATTTTATTCCTGAAATTAGGCAAAATATTTTGGAAGGTTTGAACGAACGTGATGTGCTGGCTCTACTTGAAGCTGATAGGGAACCTCTTCCTTGAAAACGATCCTGAAGTCAGACGTAGCGCACAATTCCTCGAGAAATTAACTCAACCATTAGCTGTTATAACTCATTGAAGAACGAAATAAACAAGAAGGCAAGATAAACAACGTTGGACAATTTTTGCAAGCCACGCCCATCCTTACCAGCGGAAAATGATGACGTCATTGATCTGCAGGTTTCCATTTCGTCATTGTCTTCATTTAAAAAAAAAATTAAACAGATTCATATTTTATGTAACATGACATGGTTTTTTTTTGTTTATAAACTATTGCTGATTGTTGGAGTTGTTATTATTTTATGTACAAATGTATGCAGCTTTAATTTAAATGAAATAAAAAAAGAGAAAATACATTTTGAATGATAAACCATGTTACACATTTAAACAACTTGGAACCGATCTCATTGAATTTGTATGGATTTGTATAGAACAATTGATTCCCTATACGGCTTTTCACTTAGCGGCCAAATTTCGTGGAACGTATCTAGGCCGTAAAGCGAGGTATGGGTGTATACTCATTGAACACAGCAAAGGAATTTTTTTGTTTTATTCATAATAGTTGCTGTTGCGTCTTGTCTGAAGTTGCGCTTATGTTTTTGACTGGCATGAATCATGTGATTACCAGATGCAGTTGATTTTTTGGCACAATAAATTTTAGACATATGTCCATCCTTGCTAGCCTTCAGTTGTTCCTCAAAGCTCAGCTAATTACAATGAATGAGGTCTTCGTTGAATAATGGCGCCGTACAAAGCGGACATTGTGCTATTTCTCCATGATTATTACGATGTTGTATCATAACATTATCATAACATTTGCATGTTCGTATGATTCATTCAATGATATTATGTTATTATATTATATATTATATTATTATTATGATATTATATTACATATTATTTTATATTATAAATGATATTATTTTAATGATATTATATTATGATATTATTATATGATATTATATATTAAAACTAAACTATCTTTGGATTCATTAATTGCTTGTTTTTTTTAATGAATGTTTGGTTTTAGTTTCAAGCCTGCCACGGCCTGTTCATGTTATATTGCGATTTCAAGTTGACAATTTTTTAGCGAACAGTTAAAAAAAATGTTATGTAGGGACGTTACCGTTGCTGAGTGTAAGAGTGAACATGCTTGTTCAGTCCAACATTGCGTTGTTTAACTTCTATTTGTGTTTAGCTATAGCCTGTAAGCTGTAAGCCGCCGCAAGTCATCGTAAGCCGCCCATTGTCCTAAGCCGGCTAGCCAGCCATAACAATTCTAAGCCAGCCATCATCAGTTCTACGGCGCGGCTGAGGGGGTCTAGGGGGGAGGGGGAAGGGAGGGGGGCTGATGCTTCTCGACCAGAGGTGTGCGGATCTTGAAGTTTAGCGTCCGCGTCCGTCCGCGGATTTCTATCAATGATCCGCGTCCGCGTCCGTGTCCGCAGAATCTTACAACATTTGGTCCGCAGTCAGTCCGTGCGTCCGCATTGCTGAAATTTAGCTGTTTAAATGACTTGAAAATTTTTATGGTAACGCTAAAGAAGATCCGCGTCAGTCCGCGAGTCCGCAACTTAACCATACGAAGCTTCCGCTGTCAGTCCGCGGATTCGGAAAAGTCTGCGGATCTGCGTCCGCAAGCGGACGTGTCCGCTGTCCGCTCATCTCTGTTCTCGACATCAGGAGCGCAATGAGATCATGAACCATTTCTCCCAGTATATTTGAAGATTTATGAAAATTATACACCGAGTGGCTTCACTTAGTACATGATGCGTTCAGTGGATTACAGATTGAAATGGGGGGTAAGGGGGCAACCATGGGCGTCGCTAGGAAATAACAATTTTATGACATTTTTTTTTAATTGCCCCCCCCCCCATGAATACGCCCATGGGGGCAACCACTGGTTTTGAGTAGTAGATCCGCGAAGTACGTAAGCTCAATCACCATGACAGTAGATCCGCGAAGTACTAAAGTCTCAATTTTACAATTAGCTTAAAATAAATAGAATAATTGCCAGTTGGCTATGCCTGGTTAGCTTTGCTCTAAAAAAATATATATATTCTGATTGGAGCACTTTGAGCTTTTGAAAACTTGAGATACACTGATTTTTAGAAACTGGGATTAGTGGAATTCGTACACTTTTGCTAACTTCGAGTCACCAGTTGAAAAGATTATTAGGGAACCTGAGGTTCCATGGCTCAATCTTCCGTTAAAAGCAAGGGATTTTTTTTAACGTCACAGTGAAAGTTCCCTCCATGTCTCCCGTGGTGCCTCCACGATTATTGCACTATTGCATTATTTATGGCGGGATTCAAAGAAGGGGGGCACTACAGAAGAAAAAAAAAATCAGTCCCATAGTCGTATAAAGGATCTAAGAGATAAACACCTCATACTTACAGGGACTTCACAGGGAGGGTGAGAAGAGACTGGGGTGTGGGGGGGGATGGAGGGACGACCTTTGGACATTCAGCATCAGGAGGGAGCTAACTTCTGTCTGCCTAAGTTCGTGTATATAGTATTACAGACAAAATTGAAGATAAAGATAATAGACAGATTTTTGTATAGAACAGTGAGAGATGACAGATAGATTTATGTTGTTCCTACAACAGTAACTGAAAGAATATTGACCAACACTGAAGTCTAAGTTTCAAACAAACCATTTTACAATTATACTTTGAAAAGTTTGTAAATGTATGCGGGTCCGTTTTTTTTCGGCACATGAGTCCGGTGGGGCACTTGCTTTGAGCCCCACGACTAAAGAAAAAATGGGCCCCAATGCTATCAGACCATTATTATGTTAAGTGGTGGTCGTATCGGCCTATATATTGTTAGTTACCTCTGGGGGGGCCCATAATACAGGGCCTGTCAATATTGTTAGTTACCTCTGGGGGGCCCATAATACAGGGCCTGTCAATATTGTTAGTTACCTCTGGGGGGGCCATAATAAGGGCCTGTCAATATTGTTAGTTACCTCTGGGGGGGCCCATAATACAGGGCCTGTCAATGTATTGTAAGTCTTGTGGGAGATGGTCCTCGTTAATGCGAGTGGGCATCTGTGTCACAGTCCTTCTGACCACGCCAGCACTGACGCCCCCCCCCTTCCCTTCAATGCACGCAAGGACACACCTACACAGACTGATCCTGCTCACGTCAAAGAGTATCATTTAATAATGCTCGTCCCAGGGACCAGACAGTCAGAGAAATGAGTTTCTCGGTAGCGTGTGGGTAATATTGCAGTCCCAGGAATATAATACCATCACTCAATGATGGTATCGTGCTGGTTACATCACGTGATATATATATATATATATATATATATATATATATATATATATATATATATTAGCAAATACACCCCGAAGGAGAAACAGACAGTGTTTTCTTCTGTTGCCTGATAAACATGTTCTGACCTACATCCTTCGCAGATAATAGATTCTTATTTTTCAATTTTCACTTTTTTTTTTCGGTCAGATATTAGATTACCTAACCAAAAACTGGTGGTAGGATGGTACGTGTCCGGCTTGGGAGAGTAGTGGCGCAAGGAAGTGTCAGCCATGGTCGGTCATACTTAGATGTCTATTTCACAACAAATAAACAAAAAGGGTTAAAAAAAAAACATTCAACTGGTTTCCGACACGCCGTCCTCCTACCTCCACCCCCATCCTCGAACCTTTCGTCATGTAGATCCTCTGGAATCGAGGGTAAGATTTACTTGTTTGTCTCTAAACAGACCAGGAAGACGTAACACGTTTTCTTTGTTGTTGTTGTTGTTATTGTCTGTCGACTGTTGTCTGCTGTCTGTTTGTTTCTTGTTTTATTTATTTATTTTTTTTTTTTCCTTTCTTAACATGAAGTCCCATCGACCTGTGAGCTTAATGTTTCTAGAAGGTTTTTTCTACAAAAGTTGTTGTTGTTGTCGATGTTGACGACTTAAGAAGTGAGATGTGGTGGTGTGGACCAATGCCATGTGGACCAGGACCGAGTCACAGGAAAGGTGACGGTGTAGACTGACCAAGGGAGGGTAACACCCTACATTTCCTGGAAGTAAAAAAAATAACTATTTCTACGGTGATAACTTTCTGTTCTCGTATTGCTGATTGAATAATGCGAAATCTTGGTGGATACGTCTTTATAAATGATAACACGCAATGGGATATAACATTATCTGGGTGATAGCACGCAATGGGAGATAACATTATCTGGGTGATAGCACGCAATGGGAGATAACATTATCTGGGTGATAGCACGCAATGGGAGATAACATTACCTGGGTGATAGCACGCAATGGGAGATAACATTATCTGGTTGATAACACGCAATGGGAGATAACATTATCTGGTTGATAACACGCAATGGGAGATAACATTTTCTGGTTGATAACACGCAATGGGAGATAACATTTTCTGGTTGATAACATGCAATGGGAGATAACATTTTCTGGTTGATAACATGCAATGGGAGATAACATTTTCTGGAAGAGATGTTCTTGGGTCTTTGTGCACCGCTGTGGGACAAACGGCCGATTGATGTAGATGATCTACTGTCAACGTGAGAGTCCTGGGTTCGATCTTCACTGCGAACCAATGGCATTTTTCCAGACTCTTGTGAAAGTTGGCTAAAGCTTCACACGTCCACACGGCTATAAATGGCTACCCGACTTAAGTTGGGGTAGTAAAGGCGGCTGGGCGTTATGCTAACCATACAATATGCCGAGGTTACAGAAACAGATGAATTCTACACTTCATCAGCCCCGATGGCCGTTAGGATATTTACTCATTTAGGGATAAACTGTGTGATATTTAGACGCCTCGGACATTGACACTGTTAGGACCCGTACAACATCTGTTTTGATTGAATCTTTTTTAATGGACATGGGGCCATCCATTCAAAATAGTTTCTTTTTTCATGGAACGTAATAAACTATTGAAAGTAAGATAATATGCATGATACAATGGTCTTGTCTCTGTCGTTGTCTTCATTACACCATTGTCTGTGTTATCAAACTTTTATCAATAAAAAAACGGAATCTTGGGCGATAACTTGATCCGAGGGGGATAATATTCTTGATAACATAATATCACTACACGGAAGATACCACCATTTTAAAAAGATACAACTGTCTGGAACATAAAACTTTATGAGACACATAAAAATGTCTGGGAGACAGCGGCAAATCTTCATAGGTGTTCCGGAATGGGTATTAATTGTTTTAATACATCCTTACCCCCACCCCCCCACCCCACCCCGCCTTCCTTTTTTTTAACGTTTGGCTGGAGGACTCTCTCAAGCTGCTATCGACGCCACTGTAGGAAGATGACACTTTATTGACATATCATTCAATAATAATAATAATAATAATAGCCTGAATATAAGAGACTATTCAAGATATACGGGATTCAATCGTAAATTAACAATGTTTCGGGAAGTTTATATGTAATGATGAGTGCAATGGACTTTTCGGGCTTTCCCGTTTATTGCTCAGGAGAAAAAAAAAAGGGGGGGGGGTAGTGTTTGCGTGCAAATCGGGAATTTCCTCAGCAGGCGTCCTTAGAGTTTTACAGAGTATTGGAAGTGGTGGCCATTTTGTAATATTGTTGTTTTCTTTTTATCGCCAGCTGTCATTCATTTTACACTTATGATGTCAGTGATGAGTGAAGAAGTATGGACGTCCGGTAAGGATTATGACACGGCATATGGCGCTGACTCGTTCATATGGACATTGCTGTTCGACAAGCTGGTTGATAACGTCATCAAACAAAATGACATTATCACATGTCACGTAAAGTATCAGTGTCTAATAAGAGTGCATTCTCTCTCTCTCTCTATCCCTCTACCTCTCTCTCCCTCCCTCTCTCTACCCATCTCTCATTCATGACTTTATAGGGAAGGTCAGTGTTGTCTAATAAGAGTGAATTCTCTTTCTCTATCCCTCACTCTCTCTCCCTCTCTCGCTCTCGCTCTCCCCCCTCTCTCTCTCTCTCTCTCTCTCTCTCACTCTCTCTCTCTCCCTCTATCTCTCTCTTTCCCTCTCCCCCTCTCTCTCTCTTTCTCTCTATCTCTCTCTCCCTCTCTCTCCCCCTCTCTCTTTCTCTCTCTCCCACTCTCTCTCTCTCTTTTTACCCATCTCTCACTCCATGACTCTATAAGGGAAGGAAATAATAGAATAAAGAATGTATAAATAATAAATAAAGTTCATAAAAAGAAATGTTTCATAAATATTTCACTCATTCAAAGGTCTGGTCATGTGATCCAATGAAACAAAATAAATCAACAAAAGACTCGTTTTGTGTCCTTTTTTTTGTGTTTCTCCACCCTCCATCCCCACCCCCACTGTCCCCCACCCCCACCCCCTACCCCCGGAAGCTTCAACCCACACAATGTACACAATTGTATGGCTGCAGGCGTTTAGATGGGAAAAAAAACTGTATACAATTTTTTTCTCGGTTTTTAAAAAAAAGTTGTGTTGCATATGTCCTACTTTCAGTTCAATTAGTTGTCCAATTTCTGCTCTGGTTGAGACCTACAAACCATTTCAATGACCATTCAGTGACCATGCTAATGTATCAATGACCACTCGCTGTCCAGTATCGATTGAAACAAATCTAAGTTTAAACATCATCCAACTACAATGTTGACGAGTCTGTTCAAACGTCTCAGTCCATGTACCGAAGAGAGAAAAAAAACAATAAAAAAAAACCCATTTCCGGCAAGTTTCGGGAAAGTGTTACTCCATTTCCTGTTCCTTCCACTAGAACATGGAACATCGTTCCGAGTTATTTATTATTTCTATTTGTAATCACCGTGACACAGGTTTCGTTACTTCGGGCAACAAATCTAATGTCTAACTACACCGCTCTCAGAATCATAAATCTAATGTCATTGAACTACACCGCTCTCAGAATTATAAATCTAATGTCTAACTACACCGCTCTCAGAATCATAAATCTAATGTCACTGAACTACACCGCTCTCAGAATCATAAATCTAATGTCATTGAACTACACCGCTCTCAGAATCATAAATCTAATGTCACTGAACTACACCGCTCTCAGAATCATAAATCTAATGTCATTGAACTACACCGCTCTCAGAATTATAAATCTAATGTCTAACTACACCGCTCTCAGAATCATAAATCTAATGTCACTGAACTACACCGCTCTCAGAATCATAAATCTAATGTCATTGAACTACACCGCTCTCAGAATCATAAATCTAATGTCACTGAACTACACCGCTCTCAGAATCATAAATCTAATGTCACTGAACTACACCGCTCTCAGAATCATAAATCTAATGTCACTGAACTGCACCGCTCTCAGAATCATAAATCTAATGTCACTGAACTACACCGCTCTCAGAATCATAAATCTAATGTCACTGAACTACACCGCTCTCAGAATCATAAATCTAATGTCATTGAACTACACCGCTCTCAGAATCATAAATCTAATGTCACTGAACTACACCGCTCTCAGAATCATAAATCTAATGTCACTGAACTACACCGCTCTCAGAATCATAAATCTAATGTCACTGAACTGCACCGCTCTCAGAATCATAAATCTAATGTCACTGAACTACACCGCTCTCAGAATCATAAATCTAATGTCACTGAACTACACCGCTCTCAGAATCATAAATCTAATGTCACTGAACTACACCGTTCTCAGAATCACTAAAAACATGACCATTTTTGGTCATTGTCTCAACACCATTGGATTAGGCTTGTTTTCTAGTTTTACTTTTATGTGTTTTTATTTTCTATTTTTTTCATTTTTTTGTTCCAAAAACGTTTAATACGATCAGGTGTGTTAAAGGTGATTGCATATATTCTCCGTGCAATATCAGATTCGTATATCTTTATTTGGGCGCATTGCAAGTGTATTTAATACCTTCACACACAAAGCGCACCGTGGCTATGTTTAGCAATACCCAACCAAGGAAAGCATCGCGGTTGACACAACCTGGAATTGAGCCCGCATCTTTTACCACGCTGATGACGATCACAACCTTTTGGCCAGCTACTTTCCTACTAGCCAGACCACATCTGTTCGTACTTTGTTGTTGCCGTTGGATTTTTTTGTTTGGGGGGGGGGGGGGAGAAGAGGGCTGGTCAAAGGTACATTTGGTGGTGGGGGGGGCTTCGTAATTTTTCAATAATGGAGATGGGGCCCCTGTGACCCTATCGGCTATTGTCACTTAAGCCACGGGGGCCCCTTACAGGCGTTAAGAATGCTAGCCCCCCCCACCCACGTGGAAGGCATCATAATGGTCTCTTCAGAGAACCCCTTTAATGGTGTGTGTGAGTGTGGGGGGCTCTTTTAGACAGCCACCGTGAGAACGGGTCTGAACCAGTTGAACGGTTTGAAATATTGATCTATCGTCACAAAACTGAAGTGTACAACGTTGAAAGGCGTCTCTCCCTGCAAGGTCTGGGGAGGGGGGGTAGGAGGAGGAGGAGGATTTGGAGCTTAGTCCAATATAGAAAGATGATAATGTATTCTATAAAAAGTTAACAATGTATTCTATAAAAAGTTAATAATGTATTCTATAAAAAAGTTAACAATGTATTCTATAAAAAAGATAACAATGTATTCTATAAAAAGAAACAATGCATTTTATATAAACAGGAGAAAAATAAAATCTATATAAAAAAACATTCTCCACTTATCTATGTTTTTATTATTTTTTCTGGGTTGTTTTTTTATACAATGAATACATATACAAACAAAATCATCCACTCCCCACCACGTTTCCTTTTAAAAACCCAAATAACACTAGAACAAAAAAAAAACTGGTCACTATCTTCCCCGCCCTCTTTCCCCCCACCCACATTCACATACCACTCTCTTCATTCTATTCTGCGCTATTTCCTTCCCTCCAGAACAGGCGGGGTGGTGGTGTGGGGGGGGGGGGGGGGCGCCAGCCAATTTAACGAGCAGCGAATAACTTGGGCGACTCCAGTCACCGTAAACATGATGGACCTTGACCAGAAGAGAACTGGCGGAGAGACACAGGAAAAGGGGGAGGGATGGAGGGGGGGGGGCGAAAATCCGAGTGTGGGGGGCAAAACAAGAAATAGGAAGGAAGTCGGAAAATAATTTTTTTTTTTTTTAAATCCCATATTGATGGAAAGAGTGGGGAAATAAAATAGCAGCGTATTAAAACAAGCAATTAAGCCTGTTCCATTCTGGACACAGGACCTGTTAGCGCATTTTCGTGTTATGTATCAGTACGTTTGTTAGCTTTCAGTAAATATTTGTAAACTTTGGAAATGTTTATAAATTCAATTGTGTAATGCATATATTTGTAAAAAAAAAAATTATAAAGACGTTTCTTTATATTTGAAAAAAAATTATTGTCTCTTAAATCTAACTACAACTGGTTTGTGGTTACTGAAATAGGACGCGTAATTGAAAACATTCTAAATTATAGTCATTTAATCGTCCGAAAACTCCGTCAATTGTTGCATAGCTCTGATACTTTCAATTAAACTCAGAACACAAGCTTACTATTTCATTTGATGAGTTTCTTAATAAATCTTGTTGAAACTACGTGCTGCAATATTTCGCACCAAATGACCGGCTATTGAACGTACAAGGTGTATATATAATATATAAGCCCATTAGGAGCCCTGAAGCCCGGCCCTCAGAGGTCCTATCGCGAAATGAACTTTTGATGTACACATGGCAGGCCAAGACCTACAAAATGATATATACATCATGGGTCTAGGACTTATAGTTGCTGAGATATAGCGCTCCTTTATTAATATAGCTTATATAGTAAAAAACGGTACTAAGGCCCCTTATCCGGCCCTGAGAGGTCAGATCGCGAAATGAAAAAAAGTCATTTCTTGGCAGGCCAAGACCTACAAAATGATATATACATCATGGGTCTAGGACTTATAGTTGCTGAGATATAGCGCTCCTTTATTAATATAGCTTATATAGTAAAAAACGGTACTAAGGCCCCTTTTACGGCCCTGAGAGGTCAGATCGCGAAATGAAAAAAAGTCATTTCTTGGCAGGCCAAGACCTACAAAATGATATATACATCATGGGTCTAGGACTTATGGTTGTTGAGATCTAGGGTGTACACGGACAGACGGACAGACAAAACGGGGACAATAGAGCTTTTTTTTTTCGAAAATGCTCTAAAAAATAAAATGAATATAAGGCAAAAGAAAAAAAAATATTGTATTGCTAGAATTGTGTCTTTTTTTTTTTTTGTTACCACCTAATATATATATAATAGCGATTTGGGTTCTGCGTTAAATCCAAAGTAAAGAATTAATACAACAGTATTCCAGTGTAAAATGCAATCATGAAAAAATTGGATCTGCCCGATACCAAAAAATAACCTAGCCTACCGATCAAACCTAAGGGGATATAACTCTATGCAAAGATTTTTTTTGCAGGGTACAGCTAGTATGTAATTATTTAAGATTACATTAGGAATTGAATGAACGAACAAAAGACAAGATGAAAAAATGAATAAGATTTTTTTGAAAAACAACAATAACAGGGATATGCAGTAGGGTAGGTCGTCGGAAAAATTTCAACAACGGCTAGTAAAATGTTGTTGCTCCTGCTTATACATGTTTAGAAAATAGCAATCTTTCCTATTTTAAAAATTATCTTTACCTCCCCCCGGAAGCATTAAGTAGGCCACCCTCTACCGCATGGATTTGCGTCTTTCGCATTAGGAATTTCCCACATGTAGGTCCGAGATTTTCATACCAGTGGTATGCTTTGCTCTCTGAAACATGTATGCATTGTTCTTGAGTCATAACCACTGACTTGACCTTGTGTTAAACAGTTTTATCTTGTTTAAACCGATTTTAAACCGCTTATTGATAGCTTATAATGGTTATAAAGAATGAAAAACATTTTTTTACTTTTTAATGCTTTATGGTAATGTGATTTCTTTTGCAAATTGAAATTGTATCTAATTTGTATTCCTTTTTCTTTTTTTGCAAAACAATATTAAAGAATTAGAATTATTTCGCAAGTTTGTTTTTTAATAACAAATCAATAGAAGAATATTTTGATAAAAATTAATGGCTGAAACAAGAAGCAGTCACACTTGTGTTGTGTACGGA
The DNA here is from genome assembly GCA_021962125.1 of Bulinus truncatus. Lineage (NCBI taxonomy): Eukaryota > Metazoa > Mollusca > Gastropoda > Planorbidae > Bulinus > Bulinus truncatus. The sequence continues at coordinate 3,033,614 of JAGDYQ010000109.1, forward strand.
GTATCTTCTGAACTGCCAACCAGCCAATTGCCTACAGTTGGTGACACGATGCGCTTTCATAATTTCATCCAAAACCAGATGGCAGCCAACACGAAGTCCATTGTTATAACGTCTAAGGTTGCTGCTGACGTTATCGCTTTATGGACCAAGGCAAGCATTCCAACATTATCAGAAAGAAGAGTCAAATGTAAAATAGAATTTTTGAGAACAAGTTTGAAAAATGTCTTAAAGAAAAGAAATTATCTGCAAGACGCACTGGTTTCTGAATTAGTTGAGCAAGGAAAAGCCTTATTTGATATTGCTGCCTGCCACTGTAGTGATGTTTCTGACTGTTCGAGTGATAGAAATGTAAAAGTACCAGTACTTGAAAGGCAATTTTTACTGGATCAACGAGGAGACAGAAATATGATCATAGGAAGTATAGATAAGGCAGTCACATCACGTCTAATGAAACAAGAAGAGAGAAATTCAAAGCGCAGAAAATATTACAAAAAAGTTGCTGTTAGCCACGACAGAAAGACTTCATTGGCAGAATCGGGCATGGAGACAACAGATAGTGAAGAAGGTAGCAAAAGTGACAGAGACGTGTACCAAGCAGATGAAGCTGACAATATTTCAGCTAGAAATCTTGTTAAGATTCCTACAGTCGCACGCGAATGCGACAGGTTTTACATTTCAAATACTGCAGGTGCAGCTATTGCAACTGCTGCTCTAATTGATTTTGGAATGATTAAAGCAAATGATACTTCATCAGTTATAGACCGATGCAAGCTTAGGAGGCAAAGAGAAAAGATTCGGTCTGAGTTTTCAGAAGAAGGTAAATCATCTATGTCCTTGGCAGGCCCTCTTTCAATATTCTTTGATGGCAGAAAAGACCAGACCTTATGTAACAGTTCTGTAAACTCAAAGTGCTCCATTACTGAAGAACACATAACTTTAGTAGAAGAGCCACAATCAAATTATCTTGGCCACGTTACTCCTAAGGATGGTTCTGCTGACAGTATATTAGAAGCAATTCTAGATTTCTTGCAAGAAAGTAAAGTATCATTTGATAATCTAGTAGCGATTGGTTCGGATGGAACAAGATACTGGAAAAATACTGGAAAAAGTAATGGTGTAATCCGAAAGTTAGAAAAGCATCTGAATAGACCATTGCAGTGGTTTATTTGCATGTTCCACTGTAACGAACTACCAAAAACATTTGATGATGCATCTAGATGGTACAACGTCAGGTCTAAATGTATTTTCTGGCACCATTGGCAAAGCTATGTCTAAATGCCATGAACTACCAATTGCTAAATTTCAATTGAGAAGAAACAGCATACCATCTACAGTTAAAAGTGCTACAAAATTAGACATTAGCAAGGATCAAAGATATCTCCTGGATATGTGCCTAGCAATAGAAACTGGTAACGTTTCAGACAGCCTTGCAAAACGTGAGCCGGGTCCCTTAGTTAGCCTTAGTACACTCACGATGGTTAACTACTTCGAACAGAATCCTTCGTCTTTATGTTGCTTCTGACTCGCCATCAACTGAATTGAAGATGCTGGTAGATTATGTTTGCCTTGTCTACTCTGCGGTATGGTTCTCCATCAAATTAGAACCTCAATGTTATAAGGGAGCCATGCATTTATGGAATATGATTAAACTGTCTCGTTCCTTACCAGAAAATGCACTTGCAGTAGTCGACAAGTGAATTCAGCGCAACTGTTTCTTTGCTCATCCAGAGAATATGCTGCTGACAATGCTCGTGGATGAAAAGAAAGAACTGAGGGGGCTGGCAGCAAGACGAATTAAATCAGCATGTAATTCAATGTCTACATGTACATCAGCGAATATTAGAAAATTTACTGTTCCAGCATCGAATTTTGATGCTGATGAATATTATAATTTGTTAAACTGGCATGATCTACCACGATGCCAACCTCCAATGCTGGTGAAGTTCGGCGACGTGCCGCATTTTGGATCTAAAAAAGACTGGAAATAAGATTAAGCTGTTAATTTAAACTTTTAGCTATTGATAATTAAGTACCTTTTAAATAAACAGTAATTAACATGTTATTTTCATTGAAATTGTGCTCTAAAAATGTTTTCTGTAAGTACATATCAAGATATAAAGAGGTAATTTTTATGGCTTAAATTATGAAATTTCCAAAGTCTTGGGGGAAAGTATAAACGCCTTCCATTTTAGCTGGTATCAATTTATTTGCACTCAGCAGATGTGGGAGCAACATTTTAAAACTAGTCATCAGTAGTTTTTGAAAAAAAAAATACTTCAACGACCCACCCTAATATACAGTATGTAAGGGCAGCAGTGACGTTGCCTACAAATTGGGGGGGGGCCTGCTGCGATACTGTAATAAAACAATAATTTCCCATTACCCGAGGCCCCCTTTTTAAATTATCGGGGCCTCTATCGCAGTAGGGCCCCTTTCCTCCGTAGTGGAGATGCCTTTGTGTTCGACAGCATAACTTATTGAAGTTGTGTGTGAAAACATGTTATATACAGTATTAATAGTGCATAGTGTAACAGTTTTGTTTTTTGTGTTGTGTGTATTGTGTTTGATATGTTTGAGTTATCACGTGTTCTAGCTGAGTATGTGTAACAAACATGTTCTGGTATTATACCAAAGAATAACAAAAACAAAACAAAGGACGAAGTCTCTTCTTAAGACTGGGCGGTATCGATCTCCGGGAAGGGTGTTATTCGGTATCGAGCCCGGGTATCGACGTGTTGTACAATTAGGTGCCAGAACAAGTGGAACCTCCATATTTCATGCCCAGCTCTTCGAGTCTAGAGGGCGACGTGTAAACTGCGTCTCAGACTGGTCAGCAGTGGATAGGGAAGGGTGTGTGGGGGGGGAGGGTAGAGATGGAGTGGGAGAAGGAGTGAATAAGTTAAGGCTGCATAAAAATGTTCACAAACGAATCCAATTAATGTCAATACGAGACGAAGAGTAAGAACAACAAAAAATATGATTATTGTTTTTTTTTTTTGGATGGCTGTACGTAGATGTAGATAGTAGACAGACAGATGGGCAGACAGACAGACACATAGATGGTGGACAGACAAGTCGTATAAATAAAGAAAGGGGAGATAAGTCAGAAAAAAGTGGGAGTGGGCGGGCCGGAAGTGAAGTGAATTAGAAATAGCTGATGCGCATGTATTTAGTTTTGATGGGTTTTTTTCTTGTCAATGCTTTGACTCCAGTCCCTCCCCCCATCTCGCTCCTTCCGTGTGGTGTCCCATCAATGGTTGCTATAATTGTACCAGTGTCTCCTTTGAAGTATCTTGGTAATAAAAAACAACAACAAATGAATGACAGACTATTGCAGAGGCGGACCACTTTGTCCACCCAAATGAAGAGGGGAGGGTGGAGACACTAATCTTGCCATGGAAAGGGCGTTTTTAGGACTTCTGTATTTTCTTTCAACACTGAAATGGGCGGCATATTTGGAATACTCCTCGGGCACCTCTATGGCCAGTTACGCCTTACTGATTACACCCTACTGGTTACACCCTACTGGTTACACCCTACTGATTACACCCTACTGGTTACACCCTGCTGGTTACACCCTGCTGGTTCAAACTGCTGGCTACACCCTACTGGTGACACCCTGCTGGTTAAACACTACTGGTTACACCCTGCTGGTTCGACCTGGGGACAGTGGGGACATATGGTAGTAGGGGGATAAACAAAATGACAGATGAACAGACAGACAGAAAGACAGACATGTATATATATATATATATATATATATATATATATATATAGATAGATAGATAGATAGATAGATAGATAGATAGATAGATAGATAGATAGATAGATAGATAGATAGATAGATAGATAGATAGATAGATAGATAGATAGATAGATAAACCACTGCTAATTAAACCGTTGCTAATTAAACCACTGCTAATTAAACCACTACTAATTGAACCACTGCTAATTGAACCACCTCTAATAAAACCACTACTAATAAAACCACTGCTAATTAAACCACTTCTAAATAAACCACTGCTAATTAAACCACTGCTAATTAAACCACGGTTTGCAATATTGGTTGTCTCGCACCTGTCAATGAGTGGTAGGGCTGAACCCTTCCATCTCTGCATGCTCCCCCCCCCCCAAACCCGTCACTAGAGGCGGATTTAAGGGCGGGCACACCGGGTTTGCCCCTGAGGTCCCCGACTTGTAAAGGCCCCCCCCTCCCCAAAAATCCAAAATGTCTACTGAATTAACACTTTTAGTCTTTTTTTTTGGTAGCTTTCTGTGCCCCGGGGCCCTTAACTGACATTAGTCCGCCTATGTCCCTGACGACGGCCATGGTTAGTGTAATGACACGTGACATCAAGGAAAGAAAGTTTTGGCACTTTCCCTCCATTTGTTTCGTTCCATTCTGAATTAAATTAATTTTTCTGCACGGAGTGTGTGTGTGTGTGTGTGTGTGTGTGTGTGTATGTTGCTTCAATCAATTTACCCTGGGAGTGGAGAAAGCGAAAAGTGACATGGGGCCGGATGATATGGTATTATCAACCCCATCTAATGAGACTTGCAGGTGGTGGGGGGGGGGGAGGGAGTGGGAGGAAGGGGGGAATACCACATTGACAGAAGGTTAAATCAATTTTTTTTCCTTCTCTTAACATCAAACTCTTGAGAACGAACGAGAAGATGTTTCTAGAAAAAGGAAGAAAACAGATTTGAAAAGAGGAAGCTAGAAAGACAGATAGAAACAGGGTAAAAGAGAGTTAGTGAGACAGAGAGAGAGAGACAGAGAGAGAGAGAGAGAGAGACAGAGAGAGACAGAGAGAGACAGAGAGAGAGAGAGATAGATAGATATAGAGAGAGAGACAGAGAGAGACAGAGAGAGACAGAGAGAGACAGAGAGAGACAGAGAGAGACAGAGAGAGACAGAGAGAGACAGAGAGAGACAGAGAGAGACAGAGAGAGACAGAGAGAGACAGAGAAATGTTGCCCTTTAAAAAAAATCGAAGTAATCCCCCCACCTCAACAACCCGAAGAGATCGCGTCTAAATATAGACACACGAGTTTAAAAATAGCTCGGATGTTATTTTTAGCTGGGACCAAATGATTCATATTATTTTTTTACTACATGATTAAATCGAATTTGGCCTAGAACAAAAAATGAGGAGGGGGGTGTTATAAAGTAAACAAGTTTTTTTATTTGTTTAGTTTTGACAAAATCATTATCGGTTCAAAGAGCATGAAAAAGGGAGGGGGGGGAGGAAATGGGGTCGGGACTGTGTTGCCTGGGGGTAGGGGGGATATTTTGTTATGAGCTGAAGATATCGTTTCTATTCATTGATTCTATAGGGGCTCTTTAGCGGGGGTGGGGGAGGGAAGGGAAAGGAGGGAGGGAGGGGGCGTGGCTTTGGTTGTTCTTCAAACAACAGGATGGTATTATTGATACAGTGACACGGAGCTGAATTCTTTGGGCGGCACGTCAGTTGTAAATGGTGGTAAGGGTTACACAGGTTAAGGGCGGGGGGAGGGGGAAAGGCTATGAACTACGATGGTGGTGGACAGACAGATGGGCAGACAGACAGACACATAGATGGTGGACAGACAGATGGGCAGACAGACAGACACATAGGTGGTGGACAGACAGATGGGCAGACAGACAGACACATAGGTGGTGGACAGACAGATGGGCAGACAGACACATAGGTGGTGGACAGACAGATGGGCAGACAGACAGACACATAGATGGTGGACAGACAGATGGGCAGACAGACAGACACATAGATGGTGGACAGACAGATGGGCAGACAGACAGACACATAGATGGTGGACAGACAGATGGGCAGACAGACAGACACATAGATGGTGGACAGACAGATGGGCAGACAGACAGACACATAGATGGTGGACAGACAGATGGGCAGACAGACAGACACATAGATAATGGACAGACAGATGGGCAGACAGACAGACACATAGATGGTGGACAGACAGATGGGCAGACAGACAGACACATAGATGGTGGACAGACAGATGGGCAGACAGACAGACACATAGATGGTGGACAGACAGATGGGCAGACAGACAGACACATAGATGGTGGACAGACAGATGGGCAGACAGACAGACACATAGATGGTGGACAGACAGATGGGCAGACAGACAGACACATAGATGGTGGACAGACAGATGGGCAGACAGACAGACACATAGATGGTGGACAGACAGATGGGCAGACAGACAGACACATAGATGGTGGACAGACAGATGGGCAGACAGACAGACACATAGATGGTGGACAGACAGATGGGCAGACAGACAGACACATAGATGGTGGACAGACAGATGGGCAGACAGACAGACACATAGATGGTGGACAGACAAGTCGCATAAATAAAGAAAGGGGAGATAAGTAAGAAAAAAAGTGGGAGTGGGCGGGCCGGAAGTGAAGTGAATTAAAAATAGCTGATGCGCATGTATTTAGTTTTGATGGTTTTTTTTCTTGTCAATGCTTTGACTCCAGTCCCCCCCCCCCCATCTCGCTCCTTCCGTGTGGTGTCCCATCAATGGTTGCTATAATTGTACCAGTGTCTCCTTTGAAGTATCTTGGTAATAAAAAACAACAACAAATGAATGACAGACTATTGCAGAGGCGGACCACTTTGTCCACCCAAATGAAGGGGGGAGGGTGGAGACACTAATCTTGCCATGAAAAGGGCGTTTTTAGGACTTCTGTATTTTCTTTCAACACTGAAATGGGCGGCATATTTGGAATACGCCTCGGGCACCTCTATGGCCAGTTACGCCTTACTGATTACACCTTACTGGTTACACCCTACTGGTTACACCCTACTGGTTACACCCTACTGATTACACCCTACTGGTTACACCCTACTGGTTACACCCTGCTGGTTCAAACTGCTGGCTACACCCTACTGGTTACACCCTGCTGGTTACACACTACTGGTTACACCCTGCTGGTTCGACCTGCTGGTTAAACCCTACTGGTTACACCCTACTGGTTACACCCTACTGGTTACACCCTGTTGGTTAAATGAGAGCCACAACCCAGTTTTTCGAGAGGGTGGGTGGGCGGATGGTCGTGCGGTAAAGCGATCGACTGTCGACTTTAAGGTACATAGTTCGATCACCGGTGAGGAAATTTCTCAGGTCTTGGCTCCAGTTCCCGATATATCTCCCGTGGTGCCTCCATAGCCATTGCACTATCGTATGAAAGAACCGTCCCATTCGTGGTTTATAGGATCTAAGAGATTTCCAAATATCCTTACAGGGACTACCCACACACACACACACACATATCCAGTTTTTCTTACTGTAAAAAAATTATTGTTATTATTGCCACTTCACAGCCGTTTGATTAGATTTATTACATCCTGCTTGAAACTCTGTATTGAGTTTATATAATGCCTTGGGGATTTTTTTTTTTTTACTATCATATACTATAAAGTATTTTCTAGGTCATCTGCTAGAACGAAGCAAGTAGTAAAACCTCTGGTCAAACGGCGCAGTGAAGTAATTCTTGAATCGATATGTGATACTCATCATAAAAGTATTCGAATACATCCTCACAAAGGCATACACACATGCTGCTACATACTTACTTATACATCCAAGTGTCTGAACGATAACAAAACCTTTACCGACTCCGATACTATTAACGATTCTTCTCTAAACTACCGATTCAGAATCCACTGCCGTATTCCAATATATATTTATAAATAGACCAAATAGATTTATGGAATGCTGGGAAAATGGGTTAGTTTGGGGTACATCGACACGGGTGAGAATTTTGAAATTGGATACATCCAGCCTACTAAACACAACAAATGCGTGCACTAAATACATGCACACAAGCACGCACGAACATAGAAATCTCAAAAGATAAAAAAGAAACAACTCTTCCACTGTAGCGACCATCATTCACAGTCCAATCACAGTCCAATCCCAGTCCAATCACAGTCCAATCACATTATTATGTGTAAAATAGGACATCCGATAAACTACTTTCCATGTCTAGTTTTATATATTAGAGACATATGTCTGTCGGTTTGTCAGTGTGTATGTATGTATATGTGTTGTGTGTAGATATTTTCATTGATCTCTATTGCTACAAGCCTTTATCCACCGTCAAACGAATAATTCAAACCATCGAATCAAAGAACATACACGCACACATAAACATACTTACACCCGGCCACACAGACACATAACAATTACCAGGGAGTTAATTGGAATGCCCCCCCCCCCGTGGTACATCGCGGTCCTAGCATTCCCCCACACCCCCAATCCCCCACCACTTACTTACCTACGCCCCCGGCGTCATAAAACCAATGACCTCTGAACGTTTTTTTACATTTTTTTTATGTTGTCACAGTCTGTGACTTGTGAACGTGTGGAGAGGGGAATTTCGTCACACAGTCTAGTCCGTCCTTACACCTACTCATGTCAACAGCTACTACAGCAAGCAAACAAAAAAAAAACAGCCATTACAGCGGTGATTGGTTGAGGGGGTGGGAGACTAGGGCGGGGAGGGGACAACTCTTTATACGTGATTTTTGTATGTATCGATCTTTCCGTTTGGTATCTGTTCCCTCAGGCGATGTCCTGATTGCTTTTGACTCTTTCCCTCCCCCCTCACACCTCCCCCCTCACACCCACCTTCAAGTCACCATTAGATAATGTCAACTCAGAATATAAAAACAAATTGCACTCATGCTTACATTAAGTTTCACGAGCACACAATCTGTAGGGTACACAACCGACCGTGTTAGAACCGTCACACAATCTGTAGGGTACACAACCGACCGTGGGAGAACCGTCACACAATCTGTAGGGTACACAACCGACCGTGGGAGAACCCTCACACAATCTGTAGGGTACTCAACCGACCGTGTTAGAACCGTCACACAATCTGTAGGGTACACAACCGACCGTGGGAGAACCGTCACACAATCTGTAGGGTACACAACCAAACCGTGTGAGAGCCGTCACACAATCTGTAGGGTACACAACCGACCGTAGGAGAACCGTCACACAATCTGTAGGGTACACAACCGACCGTGTTAGAACCGTCACACAATCTGTAGGGTACACAACCGACCGTAGGAGAACCGTCACACAATCTGTAGGGTACACAACCGACCGTGTTAGAACCGTCACACAATCTGTAGGGTACACAACCGACCGTGTTAGAACCGTCACACAATCTGTAGGGTACACAACCGACCGTGGGAGAGCCGTCACACAATCTGTAGGGTACACAACCGACCGTGGGAGAACCGTCACACAATCTGTAGGGTACACAACCGACCGTGGGAGAGCCGTCACACAATCTGTAGGGTACACAACCGACCGTGGGAGAGCCGTCACACAATCTGTAGGGTACACAACCGACCGTGGGAGAACCGTCACACAATCTGTAGGGTACACAACCGACCGTGTTAGAACCGTCACAGAATCTGTAGGGTACACAACCGACCGTGGGAGAACCGTTACACAATCTGTAGGGTACACAACCGACCGTGGGAGAGCCGTCACACAATCTGTAGGGTACACAACCGACCGTGTTAGAACCGTCACACAATCTGTAGGGTACACAACCGACCGTGTTAGAACCGTCACACAATCTGTAGGGTACACAACCGACCGTGTTAGAACCGTCACACAATCTGTGGGGTACACAACCGACCGTGGGAGAACCGTCACACAATCTGTAGGGTACACAACCGACCGTGTTAGAACCGTCACACAATCTGTATGGTACACAACCGACCGTGTTAGAACCGTCACACAATCTGTAGGGTACACAACCAAACCGTGTGAGAGCCGTCACACAATCTGTAGGGTACACAACCGACCGTGTTAGAACCGTCACACAATCTGTAGGGTACACAACCGACCGTGTTAGAACCGTCACACAATCTGTAGGGTACACAACCGACCGTGTTAGAACCGTCACACAATCTGTAGGGTACACAACCAAACCGTGTGAGAGCCGTCACACAATCTGTAGGGTACACAACCGACCGTGTTAGAACCGTCACACAATCTGTAGGGTACACAACCAAACCGTGTGAGAGCCGTCACACAATCTGTAGGGTACACAACCGACCGTGTTAGAACCGTCACACAATCTGTAGGGTACACAACCAACCGTGTGAGAACCGTCACACAATCTGTAGGGTACACAACCAAACCGTGTGAGAGCCGTCACACAATCTGTAGGGTACACAACCGGCCGTGTTAGAACCGTCACACAATCTGTAGGGTACACAACCAAACCGTGTGAGAGCCGTCACACAATCTGTAGGGTACACAACCGACCGTGTTAGAACCGTCACACAATCTGTAGGGTACACAACCAACCGTGTGAGAACAATCACACAATCTGTAGGGTACACCCTACTGGTTACACCGTGTTAGAACCGTCACACAAAGTTTGTTCGCTGTAGTTTTATTACTGATATTTTTACTCACACCTCGAGATAGAGTGTCAGCCGATGACGAAACAACCAATACCACACAATTTGTGAGTGCAACAGTTGAGAATGAATGGCTCAGCCAGACAATGGGCACATGGAGGGCTCGATATATGGGGAGCTCAGCCGGACAAGGGTCGCATTGAGGGCTTGGTTGATAGAGAGCTCGACGATTGAGGGTACAGGTCACAAGTTCGAGTCTCCTTGTTACGCCATTTACCTTCAGGCTGTTTTGGTGCCTCTTTGACATCCCAGGCCATGTTTGGCTGGGCAAGACGTGAAAACAGCACTTTATTTTTATTTTTAAGGGGCCGCATTAAAAAAAAAAACGGAGGAGCCACATGCGGCTTTTGAAGCTGCATTCGGCCACCTCTGGCCTAAGCTAGTGATAGTGTGTGTATGTGTGTATGTATGTAAGTGCCTGTAAGGATGTGGTGAGATCTCTTAGATCCAATAGACCTCTAATTGGAAATGTTGCATCTTCACCATAGCTAATAGTGCAATGACCATTGAGGCACCACGGGGGAATTTCATTGTGACGGAGATCAAACCCGGGACCTTCAGATCGATAATCGAACGATTTATCACACGACCATATGTCCCCCAGAATTGATGGGATGTGGTCAATACGATGTCTTTAGATATAATAAGCGCAGAACCCTTCTTATAGATGGGCCCCTCCAAGGCAACGATCTAGGCCCCCCCACTACGGCCTATGGGACCCCCCTTACAGTATTAATTCCTTCCAATATGATGACATAAGGGTCCTTAACGGGTAACGGGTCCTTTTTGCATTGGGCTCTAAATATTTTTTTTTAGAAAACACCTGGCCCCCTCACTCCCTCCCCCCTCCCCCTACACCCAGTGACCTAAGAAGGGCTCTGAATAAATATGTATGCTTAAGCGTTAAAATATTAAAATCTCATCTTTACTGGGGGGGGGGGGTAGTTGTCGCTGGCTCCGTCCCAAGGGCCTTTAGCAATGCCCCATTCAAAATTGCCCCCTTGCACTGAGCGCCAAATAACCCCCACCCCACCTCACCATACACTTCTAGCCAAGCAATGCACTGTAACCTTCTCCCCCAATGAGTTGGTACCTGTAAAGTTACTTGTCCATGTGATGATATATCATCTTCAATAAGTCCTTCAATGCGTCCTTCAATGCGTCCTTCAATGCGTCCTTCAATGCGTCCCTCAATAAGTCCTTCAATAAGTCCTTCAATAAGTCCTTCAATAAGTCCTTCAATAAGACCTTCAAAGAATACACCTGTAGCGATATGGACTTTGATCCGATGGGAGGGAGGTCAGTCAATGGTTCTCATATTTAGATTTTGTGTGTGTGTTATGCCCACTTTTACTCACACACGACTATTAGTATGGTCCTTATGATACGCAAATGCATAAAACGCGAGTGCATCAAGTATTGAAGTTCAATCAATTGTACTAGCATATCATTTAGCGGATTTAAAATTTTCAAATTGTACACACAGGTGTGCTGCATGTATAGATAAATAGACAGAAAGTTGGCAGTTTCTTAGACAGACTTTTTTTTAGATACGGACAGATAGATAGACAGACAGACAGACCGACGAACGGACGGACGGACAGACAGACGTATAGCGAGATAGATAGATAGATAGATAGATGGATAGATAGATAGATAGATAGATAGATAGATAGATAGATAGATAGATAGATAGATAGATAGATAGATAGATAGATAGATAGATAGATAGATAGATAGATAGATAGATAGATAGATAGATAGATGCTAAATTGGGTGATCAATGTCTTCTCAGATATAAACCACCACATCAGCAAACCATCACTAACACTAATCACATTGGCCCTGTCATGTAATTGAAAGTCAAATTACATTGGCATTGTCATGTAATTGAAAGTCAAATTACATAGAATCTGCCATGTAATTGAAAGTCAAATTACATTGAATCTGCCTTGTAATTAAAATTCAAATTACATATAATTTGCCATGTAATTGAAAGCCAAATTACATCGATCCTGTCATGTAACTGAAAGTCCAGTAATTATCAATACATGTATTAAAATTAATTTGAATAAAAAAAATGGTTAAAACATATTAAACTTTAGTTTTACCTTACAAAGCTTACTCAAACGAGTAGCACGGTATCAAAACTTAACTCAAACGAGTAGCACGGTATCAAAACTTAACTCAAACAAGTAGCACGGTATCAAAACTTAACTCAAACAAGTAGCACGGTATCAAAACTTAACTCAAACAAGTAGCACGGTATCAAAACTTAACTCAAACAAATAGCACGGTATATAAACCCCAACAAGTAGCACGGTATCAAAACTCAACTCAAACAAGTAGCACAGTATCAAAACTTAACTCAAACAAGTAGCACGGTATCAAAACTTAACTCAAACAAATAGCACGGTATATAAACCCCAACAAGTAGCACGGGGTATCAAATTATGTAATCAATAAGCTCAATATGTCAAAGCTAAGCTAAAACAAAAAAATCACCCCATCTAGCGGACTTAAATTTATTTTGATTCTTATTTCTCATGCTATGTTCGACGCATTTGTAAACATTGGAGATTCAACATTGAATTCTCAGCTATTTCGCTGCAATAATTTTCTCCACTAACACTACTAATAATAATAATAAAATAAAATATACATCTCATTGGACTGATATAGCACGAGCAGCAGTTCCAGAAATAGTTTGTGCACTCAATGTCCAGACGAATGGGAGACTTCTTAGATTTGATATGGGTTATTTGAATCCTAGTTCGTGAGCGCGCTTAAGTCATCAGGTAGTAGTAGTAGTAGTACCATTTTGATGGTGTTGTTTGTTTTTTGTTTTGTTATTTTGATGGACTATGTATCGGATTTTCCCCATAACAACGGGGTCAAAGGTCACAAGTTATATTTCAATTGTTAGTCTGCGCTGTTGCTATTTTGCGCTGTTGTTATTCTGGGCTGTTGTTATTCTGGGCTGTTGTTATACTGGGCTGTTGTTATTCTGGGCTGTTGCTATTCTGGGCTGTTGCTATTCTGGGCTGTTGCTATTCTGGGCTGTTGTTATTCTGGGCTGTTGATATTCTGGGCTGTTCTTATTCTGGGCTGTTGATATTCTGGGCTGTTGCTATTCTGGGCTGTTGTTATTCTGGGCTGTTGTTATTCTGGGCTGTTGTTATTCTGGGCTGTTGTTATTCTGGGCTGTTGTTATTCTGGGCTGCTGATATTCTGGGCTGTTGTTATTCTGGGCTGTTGTTATTCTGGGCTGTTGATATTCTGGGCTGTTGTTATTCTGGGCTGTTGTTATTCTGGGCTGTTGTTATTCTGGGCTGTTGTTATTCTGGGCTGTTGATATTCTGATATATATATATATATATATATATTATCAATGCCGTAGACAGGGGGGAGCTAGGGGGGCTTTAGCCCCCCCCCCCCCAAATTAATTCTAAAAATCAAATTTTATTATAAAATATACTTCTTTATCATTGTGTTCCAATTTTTTCTCCGCACGGCCCCCCAACCCAAACCGCACAGCCCCCACCCCCAAAACAAAATCCTGGCTACGGCCTTGTATTATATATATATATTTAGAGCTGTGGTTAATATTTTTACTTGTTGTTATTTTTGAGAAATACATAAAATATTTAAGGGGAGAGGGGGGGCTCACAATGTTCCCCTATGGGCACCCGTTCCTATGATGGCGCCCGTGTTCGCAGACAACGATGTATTACATAGGCAGACGTTACTGACGTTAGGCAATGTATTACATAGGCAGACGTTACTGACGTTAGGCATTGTATTACATAGGCAGACGTTACTGACGTTAGGCAATGTATTACATAGGCAGACGTTACTGACGTTAAGCAATGTATTACATAGGCAGACGTTACTGACGTTAGGCAATGTATTACATAGGCAGCCGTTACTGACGTTAGGCAATGTATTACATAGGCAGACGTTACTGACGTTAGGCAATGTATTACATAGGCAGACGTTACTGACGTTAGGCAATGTATTACATAGGCAGACGTTACTGACGTTAGGCAATGTATTACATAGGCAGACGTTACTGACGTTAGGCAATGTATTACATAGGCAGACGTTACTGACGTTAGGCAATGTATTACATAGGCAGACGTTACTGACGTTAGGCAATGTATTACATAGGCAGACGTTACTGACGTTAGGCAATGTATTACATAGGCAGACATTACTGACGTTAGGCGATGTATAACACAATGTATAACACAATGTATAACACAGGAAGACGCCACTGACGTCGGTCAATGTATAACACTGGAAGACGCCCACTGCAATGTGTTGAAAATGGGCCGATCTTAGATTTTTTTAGGGGCCCCGGGCGAAAGTGTTGTCGGGGTGATGGTGGGGGGGATGAGGGATGGGGGGCGGTATGCAATTGCCTGGTTTGTGGATCCATTATAACGGACTTTGGTTTGAAATAAGGCGTGATGCGATGTTAAGGTCTCACACGTTACAAAGTGGGATATATATATATGTACAGAGCCGTAGTTGAATTACTTTATTTGGCGCCCTGTACTCAATCTGAAAAATGCTAAATAAGACATTTAACAGCGTTCATTTAACGACGTTCATTTAACGACGTTCATTTAACGACGTTCATTTAACGACGCCCGCTTCCCCTAGTTCATCCCCCGTACTACCCTCCCCATCCCCCCCCCAACTACAGCTGACATGATTGTGTTTGAGCAAAGCTGCACAGTCGGGACTGGGTCAGCGATTCTCAAAGTGAGAACCATCGGGTTGACCCAGACTTGACTTCAACAGGGTCCAAAAAAAAAAATTATAAAAAATTTTTAAAGATGACTAAATCGATAATATCTACAACAATATAATCGAACTTTTCTTTCTTTAAATTTTGTTTTCTTTCTTTATAGATGGGCTTCGTAAGGAGTTGTACCCAGGTTTTCTAAGTATGTTTGAGAAACCCCCTGGATGAGACCATCACTGCATAGCTGTATCACAACGCTCCCATTTCTAGGGTTTCCCCTCAGGTGCGAACCCTTGGACATAACCAAAAAAGAGCACCGCTCGTGAAACGATATGTAAACCCATAGATATATATGTAAACCCATAGATATATATGTAAACCCATAGATATATATGTAAACCCATAGATATATAAGTAAACCCATAGATATATATGTAAACTCATAGATATATATAAACCCATATATATATATATGTTAACCCATAGATATATATGTAAACCCATAGATATATATGTAAACCCCATAGATATATATGTAAACCCATAGATATATATGTAAACCCATAGATATATAAGTAAACCCATAGATATATATGTAAACCCATAGATATATATAAACCCATATATTTGTTAACCCATAGATATATATGTAAACCCCATAGATATATATGTAAATCCATAGATATTTATGTTAACCCATAGATATATATGTAAATCCATAGATATATATGTTAACCCATAGATATATATAAACCCATAGATATATATGTTAACCCATAGATATATATGTAAACCCATAGATATATATGCATAAACCACTTTAAAAAATGAGAAAACCAAAATACTACACAAAATATTACATGGAGCGAAACAAAAGATTGTTTTTAGAAGTGAATTGTTGAAAATTAATGCAATATGTCGCAACACTTTCAAAGCCGCTATTACAGAAAAAAATCTGGCAATGTGTCTGTCTGTGTATTGCTACATTTCATTGGTGTAACTGAATGGTTTACAGAATAAGAAATGACATCAATTTGTTTCTTCTGTCATATTAAATACAGAAGTCGATACAGACTTTTATATATATATATATATATATCTTTTTAACATTACTCTGTGGGAACATTGAAATAAACTGAAATACTTGGGTGGCAATCAATCACACTGTACAATGTACATACATTATTTAATAAACAAAAACATTGCTTTTGTTAAAACTTAAACAACTTCACTAGGCCGCATTATCACATTGTCTCCAAGTTAAACCATAGATATACTGTCTCTTAGTTAAACCATAGATATATTGTCTCCTAGTTAAACCATAGATATACTGTCTCCTAGTTAAACCATAGATATATTGTCTCCTAGTTAAACCATAGATATATTGTCTCCTAGTTAAACCATAGATATACTGTCTCCTAGTTAAACCATAGATATACTGTCTCCTAGTTAAACCATAGATATATTGTCTCCAGGTTAAACCATAGATATACTGTCTTCTAGTTAAACCATAGATATATTGTCTCCTAGTTAACTATAGATATATTGTCTCCTAGTTAAACCATAGATATACTGTCTCCTAGTTAAACCATAGATATATTGTCTCCTAGTTAAACCATAGATATATTGTCTCCTAGTTAAACCATACATATACTGTCTCCTAGTTAAACCATAGATATATTGTCTCCTAGTTAAACCATAGATATATTGTCTCCTAGTTAAACCATAGATATATATCGTCTCCAGGTTAAACCATAGATATATATCGTCTCCAGGTTAAACCATAGATAGATATCTATGAGTTAAACACCCTAAATTACGCAAAATAAAGAGAAAAAAAAAGAACAGAACCGCAGTGAATAAAAATAAAACTCAGAAAAAAAACATTTTCCAACTTCGTAAGTTCGTTAAAAAACGTGTTTATTCTTTATGTTTTTTTTTTACTCTCTGGACCAGCACGTCATTAAAAAATTTGGTCTAAAAACATTCAAGTTACATTTATTAGTGACTGTGTGTAATCAACAGCTCAAAGTGATGACGTTATCTTAAACGCTAAATTAAAAAAAAGGCATTTTTATAAAAAAAAAATTCTGGCATATAATGTTTCTAAAGGATTATGTAAATATGCCAGCTAAGAAATAAAAAAAAATTAAATCAATATGAGAATACATGGAGTAAAACAAACGAAAAAAATACTCTTACCTTCCCTATTCAGAAAGGTAAACTAGCGTTTTATGTTTTCATTTTTATTTTTTATTTTTTTTCAAAACTTGTTATGTATGTTAATCCGTTATGGGCTGTCATACTCCAGCACTGCCCTATATATTATCAATCATCTCCATTTGGAACTGAAGGCAAACAATACAGAAACATGGAATTAAACAAACACGATGTGGAGAATGAATGGGAGGGGTAGGAAAAAGGGAGGATGAAGAGGAGGAGGAGAGGGTGGGGTGGGGGGGAAGGGGAGTCGCCGCCACCGTTTGTAACGGAAGCGAGTCCTAATGCACCCGCCCACACGCGCACAGACGCGTGCGCTTCGCTTGGCGGAATCAAATCACGACCAGGCCGCGCACCCGCACAAAATTAATGTAGGGAATGGAGGTGTGTGGGGGGGGGGGGAAGGGGGGTTTGGGCTATTTTCAAATTTGATGACCCCCCCCCCAGCTTCCGAAATAGTGCCATCATGGAAAGGTGGGTTGGGGGGGGGGAAAGCGATGGGAGTTGGTTAGATTTTTGTTTTGAATTTGTGATTGAAACTTTGTATCTTACGGCCGGTTAAGGTCCAGGCGAAGGGGGCGGGAGTGAGAATCCGCCCCCCCCCCCCATCCCGCCGGGCGCCTCTATCGCAAGTTAAGTCGCACTAAATTAAAAGATTACACAAAAAAAAAAATTTTTCTAGAACTTTTCTAGAATGATTACATGTTAGCTTATCAAGAAACAACGATTACTTCACTTCATTAATTTACACACTAGGGAAGACAATCGTGTAATTTACCAAAAAACATTCAGTTTTCTTAGTTCTTTCCCTTTTTTTTTAATAAAAGAATATAACTGTAAGATGATGTACAAGTAATTAACTTGTGAAGTAATTGTGTTTTATTAACATAAAATGAGGTTATAAGTAGTAATTAATGTTTTCATAATTTTATTTAAAAAAAAAGAAAAAAATTGTAATTAATGCACAGTAACAGAAGAAAACGAAGGTGTGTGACACAATAAGTGATTTATCATTTATGTTTACTCAAATAAATTCACATGAAATCTTGCACACACACAAGTGAGCGACATGCGTGCCTCTGTGACACATATTCACAAAAAGCGCGCGTAAATTTGAGTGATTTTGTGCAGTGTATTTTTGTCTAATTTTTTATGTGTATCGCCTTCTTGAATAGTGTGTGTGATAAAGTGTGAGAATCATCAGAATAAATTTAAAACTACTGACAAAGTGAGAATACAAAAATTAGGGAATTTTAAGTCTGCTAAAGGTATTGTCCCCTCCCCTTCCCCCACCACCTTCCAACCCATCCCAACCCTTGACTGTATTAATTAATTCACATGAACTCTAGAGATTTAAGACAAACAAACCAAACCGATATCCATATAGACAAGAAACAATACATTCAGAGCCGTCCTTGACTTCGGGGAAATGGGAAATACTTTGGCGGTGACCATGGGCCCAATTAGGGACTTGTCATGCGGGCCCCTGAAAAATCCAGTAAAAAAGTCTCTGAGTAGGTATCATAGACATGAATCATGGGCCCAAACAGGGGGCTTTTGCTGTGGGCCCTTCAAAAATCCAAAAAAGTCTCTGAGTAGGTATCATAGACATGAATCATGGGCCCAAACAGGGGGCTTTTGATGTGGGCCCTTCAAAAATCCAAAAAAGTCTCTGAGTAGGTATCATAGACATGAATCATGGGCCCAAACAGGGGGCTTTTGATGTGGGCCCCTTCAAAAATCCAAAAAAAAGTCTCTGAGTAGGTATCATAGACATGAATCATGGGCCCAAACAGGGGGCTTTTGATGTGGGCCCTTCAAAAATCAAAAAAAGTCTCTCAGTTGGTATCATAGTTCCCTTAGCCCTAACGGGGCCACCGGGGCAGATGAAGTTTTGAATTCATCTGTTTCTATAACCTCGGCATATGAGGGGATTGTGTGGTTAGCACAACGCCCAGCCGCCTTTACTTCCCCCAACTTTAAGTCAGCTGGGTGGACTTGTGGGACGACTTTGAAACACATATCACCTGGAAAAAATTTTCCCATGGTTCTCGCCGAGGATCGAACCCAGGACTCTCAGGTCGACAGTTGAGTGTCTACACCACTCGACCATCCGTCCCACTAGTAGGTATCATTGACATAGGGTTATTCGGTTTACCCGAGTTAATCTTTACTTAAAACAAAACAGGCTGGCCGTCTTTACGTGTTGATGTTGTTGTTGTTGTGTGTTTGCAAGTAGGTGTTTGTAAAATAAACGCCAGGAATGATGTCATATTTGCGATTTTAAACTTTTGAAGCGGGCTGATACAATACAAATTGGTTTCGGTCAAAAATAATTATTTTAAGTTGCTGGCGCTCATAATAATAAAAGGTTTAAATCAATATTCATATGGAGAGACGCTGTTTGGGTGTGGGGGCAGTGCCGAACCTAGGGATTTTGGGGCACCTGGGGGCTTGGCCTCTTTGGGGGCCCCTGCATTTTGACATACGACACCTTTACATGAGATAATGTACTTAATATTTATTGTAAACATTTTTTGGGGGCCCCCTCAACCTGGGGGGGACTTTCGAATTCGGACCCCCCCCTTTCCCCCCACCCTAGGTACGCCTCTTTGTGGGGGGGGGAGAACAATCTAAAAAAACAGTAATTTTATTAATTGAAATTCTATACTTCCATTTAAGACACCACTTTATGTCAATGGTGTTAAAAAGTAGAAAGTAACAAGTATACATCTTGACTTATAAATAACTGTCACCATCAAAATCAAAGAATTGGGTCAATACTGCATGGTGGTAGCTGCTGACCTCGGTGTAAAGTTGTAACAGTTAAGTCTGTACATCAATGTACTTAAGTTAACGTGTGTTTGTTCAAGTTGTAACATTAAAGTCTGAACATCAATGTACTAAAGTTAACGTGTGTTTGTTCAATTTGTAACAGTTAAGTCTGAACATCAGTGTACTAAAGTTAACTTGTTCAAGTTGTAACAGTTAAGTCTGAACATCAATGTACTAAAGTTAACTGTGTTTGTTCAAGTTGTAACATTAAAGTCTGAACATCAATGTACTAAAGTTAACGTGTGTTTGTTCAATTTGTAACAGTTAAGTCTGAACATCAGTATACTAAAGTTAACTTGTTCAAGTTGTAACATTTAAGTCTGAACATCAATGTACTAAAGTTAACGTGTGTTTGTTCAACCGTCAGCCTACTTATTCCACACTGTTAAACTACTATAAGATGCATGACCACATGCAAAATAAATTATATTTGGACGTTATTTTACAAGAGTTGTTTAGCACGGTTGAGTGAACGGTGAGGATGGCTGGATGGGTAAGGGGAGGGAGAGTTGTGGCCAGTCAATGTAGGAGCCAGTGTTGCCAGATTCTATACACAAAAGAAGCCAAGATTCAATAAGCAAATTTCTGACAACACGCCAGAGTAATAAACAAAATATTTACATTTCGTTTCATATTGTATTCGCCCCAGTCTTCGTATTTACACAATTTAAAATTTTTGAACTAGTCGAAACCCCGACAGTCGATTAAAACTTGTACCTATGTCTCAAAGACATCAAATGACTTTTTGGCAACATTAGTAGTGGACAACACAGCTGACCACAGGTAGCTGATAGTGTGTTGTGTAACACGTGAACTTCCCGCCTTGTTACGTGGAGATTGTGTCTATTGTAACCTGTGACTTTTCTTCTTGGATTGTTAACGTTATATCTCTTTTTTTTATTATATCTTTGGATATTTAAACATATTGTTTTGATCATAATGTGTAGAAGGGACAAACTTGCATTGAAAATAAATCTGTATTAACAATATCAAGGAAATATACAACACAGTGACCATGAACTCATGAGATTATAACCTCTACGCCAAATATTTATCGCTTTCGTGAAACCACTGTCCACGGTCTGCACGAAATAATGTTTCGACCACCATGTGTAACTTGTAGTGTGACAAGTGGATTTAGTGTGTGGTTCAGTTATTCGCTGTGATATTTCTACTTGGATTGTTTAGGTTACATTACATTTGTTATTTTTTTTTGTTTTGGATTTTAAAAATAATCTCCAATAAGCAGTTCTGTCACTGATCCTAACATGAAGGTTTCAATTTCTCCCAATACTCAGCAGTTCTGTCACTGATACAAACATACATGTTTCAACTTCTCCAAAGAACGTAGCTGACCTGTCACAGATATAATCAAAGTTCTCAACTTATCCATAGAACTCGGAACATTGACAGCAGGTAAGTCTATTTCCAAGACAATATATATTTTATTTTTACTTCGTATGTATCCAGTTCAACATTGGGTCGTATGTTTGTTTTCTTTGTCTTCTGTCTTCGTTGTTTTCGTTGTCAACGTGTTTGCCTTTTGTCCGATTAAATTTTCGCTGATTCGATTTACTGTAGGAATAATTGTCGTAAATTTTCAATATTGCGCCCTCCCCCCCCCTCCTCATGGCCTTATGTTTGTATGCAGTGTATGGTTGCATTGTATGGTTGCATCGGTTGCATGTCTGACACCATCGTATGAAAGATCAGCGGGAGATAAATCAGGTAGGCCAATTGTTGACAGGAAGAGTTCGTCGAACTCGTTTAGTGGGTGTGTTTCTGGAAATGTGTACAGGTGAACTAGTTTGTTCAAGTCGGGTACTGTAAATAGTAGAAATGTGTACAGGTGAACTAGTTTGTTCAAGTCGGGTACTGTAAATAGTAGAAATGTGTACAGGTGAACTAGTTTGTTCAAGTCGGGTACTGTAAATAGTAGAAATGTGTACAGGTGAACTAGTTTGTTCAAGTCGGATACTGTAAATAGTAGAAATGTGTACAGGTGAACTAGTTTGTTCAATTCGGGTACTGTAAATAGTAGAAATGTGTACAGGTGAACTAGTTTGTTCAGGTCGGGTACTGTAAATAGTAGAAATGTGTACAGGTGAACTAGTTTGTTCAAGTCGGGTACTGTAAATAGAAATGTGTACAGGTGAACTAGTTTGTTCAAGTCGGGTACTGTAAATAGTAGAAATGTGTACAGGTGAACTAGTTTGTTCAAGTCGTGATGTAGGGTACTGTAGATAGTAGAAATGTGTACCGGTGAACTAGTTTGTACAAGTCGTGATGTCGGGTACTGTAGATAGTAGAAATGTGTACAGGTGAACTAGTCTGTACAAGTCGTGATGTCGGGTACTGTAGATAGTAGAAATGTGTGCCGGTGAACTAGTTTGTACAAGTCGTGATGTCGGGTACTGTAGATAGTAGAGACTTAATAACTACGCAGGGGTGGCGCGGTTAGATGGGGAACTGAGTGCCCCGGGGAAAAAAAATTACTTTGTATTTTCAGAGTCCGCCCCGGGAGCAAGTAATACAAGTACGACACTGACTAAAAGCTGTCGATACAAATGATAACAAATAATACAAGTACGACACTGACTAAAAGCTGTCGATACAAATGATAACAACTAATACAAGTACGACACTGACTAAAAGCTGTCGATACAAATGATAACAAATAATACAAGTACGACACTGACTAAAAGCTGTCGATACAAATGATAACAACTAATACAAGTACGACACTGACTAAAAGCTGTCGATACAAATGATAACAACTAATACAAGTACGACACTGACTAAAAGCTGTCGATACAAATGATAACAAATAATACAAGTACGACACTGACTAAAAGCTGTCGATACAAATGATAACTAATACAAGTACGACACTGACTAAAAGCTGTCGATACAAATGATAACAACTAATACAAGTACGACACTGACTAAAAGCTGTCGATACAAATGATAACTAATACAAGTACGACACTGACTAAAAGCTGTCGATACAAATGATAACAACTAATACAAGTACGACACTGACTAAAAGCTGTCGATACAAATGATAACTAATACAAGTACGACACTGACTAAAAGCTGTCGATACAAATGATAACAACTAATGCAAGTACGACACTGACTAAAAGCTGTCGATACAAATGATAACAACTAATGCAAGTACGACACTGACTAAAAGCTGTGGATACAAATGATGATAACTAATGCAAGTACGACACTGACTAAAAGCTGTGGATACAAATGATAACAACTAATACAAGTACGACACTGACTAAAAGTTATGGATAAAAATAATTAATGATAATTCACGAAAAGATTTAGATGATATAAATCATAACTGTATTATTATAATATTATTGTTCTATATCGTGTTAGAGTTACTATTTGTTAAGCATATACATCAGAATAGTGTGGCTTGTAACAGATTAAATAACAAAATTAACAAACATGGACCTATATATAGATTATTATTAGTTTATTATTACATGTTAGACTTAGTGTACTTTGGCCTATTTATTAAGTGAGCCCTTCTAATTGGTAAAGTGAATTAGCCGGCCTATTAGGGCACCCAGGTATTACGGGACCCACTTCGAGAATTAATTTCTATTACATCTGATGGTCTGGGGCCTCAAATCATCTCTGGAAAGTCCCTGCTCGATGTCCCCAGATACATAGGAAGTTTCAATCAGTTTCATTGGAAGAGTATTTGCATATGCTACCCTACCATCGTTTAGAAATAAACAAAAAAGAATGTGTCTGTAGAGCCAAGACGCCATTTAAGAAACCAGGGATCATGTAGGCTCTTGTCTGGCCTGTGATAAATTATTATACTATTACAATAGCATGGACTCTGGGCAGTACATTGAACTTTATATAGTGGTAGAAACAAAGGCGGATTTATCTGCGCGCCACGATTTCAAATAGGCCCAAAGCTCCCTCATTAGACATGCATTGATATTTCACCACTTTCCTCTTTTTAACTACACCCCCTTCCATTCCAAAAAAAAATATATAACTGTTATGTGCCCAAGGCCTCTGCTTGCATCTACTATCAATATTTTTTCTTTCTTTTTCTAACCAGTCGATAAACGTTTATTTGTTTACTAGTCTTTCAAAATATGTATTTAATCTGTCACGTTTGTCATCACAATTTTTTTTAATTAGTTGGTGAGAAATGAACAAGCATAGTTATTACCCATGCTTTTTCTTCTGTTTAAAAGTGTGTGCGCGTGCGTGCGTGTGTGTAAGGGATTTTGTGAAGGTCCGTGTAAGGATGAGATAAAAAAATCTCTAGATTCTATAAACCACTAATGGGTTGGTTTAATGGTGCAATTCTTTCATCCCGCTAAAGCCGAAAGTGCTATGACCATGGAAGCACCACGGGGAGATATAGCTTTAAATTACATCATGACCTGAAAGAGCTATTGGTCCCCCACCAATACGTACTTGTATAAATCATAAAACATTTCAACAGGTTGACCTATACTCCGATATTGGCAATATTTTCTTAAGAAAATAAAAAGCAGTACATTAAAATGAGATACCCAACTGAAAGGAATATATCTACAAGCGAATTCAACAAAATTTATCCCATTCAGTGCAAGTGATTAATTTAAATATTAAACAGCAGCAGACGATTGAATTAAGGTTACAACCCATATAAACTTTTAAAACCATAAAAAGGGTTGTTTTATATATCACTTTTATAAAAGAATATCTAGACATAATTAAGGAGGCTGGGACAAAACTTGAATTCAAAAAAACTTAAAGCTTAATCGATAGCTTGGTAAAGCCTAAAAATATTCGCCGATGAATCGGAGAGGTGATGGACGACGCCAAGTCTAGAAACCCACAGGCGACATTGATTACGGGAATTAAAATAAAAAAAAAAACTTAAAAAATCAATACAATTTAATTACAGAACGAAATGATTTAGATCATGTGTTATATAAACAATATTCAACCTGACATACATCTAATCAGTGCTCGATTTAAGAAAAAACCAGTGCCGGGGTGGAACAAAAATGTATGCAGAACCGGGGATAAATATCTGATTTCATCCCCGGCTGGGATATATTAGCTAAAGCAGAGGCGGGGATGACATGTCTCAGTTCCATGGATATCCCCGGTATCCCCAGCGGTAAATCGAGCCCTGCATCTAATACATAATCGGCTAGCCTGGCGTACGTACGTTCGCGTACGTACGTGTGTATAACTTCCGCAGCTAAAAAAAATAGACTGGGGAATTTGTAAAGATGCTCAAAGGGATACAACCCAATTATAAGGAGTCACTCGCCGGTCTGGGTACCGGGCCTTTGATCTTGTTATTATAAAATGTTTAACCATTCAACTGATTTCTCACACTTTAATAAAAGCTAGAATCACATACACAATCTAATTAAAAAAAACTAGGCTACACTATTGGTGTCTCTTTAGAAATTACTAGTCAGGGGTGATTATAATGAGCAAGCATACACATGGAGATTTTTTTTTTATTTTTTATGAAACTGAAAGATGAACGTAAATATTAACTCATGACATCTTTGTAAATTAAGATCAGATAATTTCATGATAGTTCTGTACATTTTAACGAAACTTCATGCAGAAATGAGTTTAATTTAAATTCTAAAAATGGTTATCCATTCTGTGCCCTAACAAAATTTGGAATAATGCATCAACAGGGAATTCCCTGAGACACTGCATTTTTCCCCATTGGGCAAAGAAAGCTGTCGGAAAACTTTAAAATCACGAACTAATATTCAGTGCTTACTATAAAAGGGAAAAAATCCGACTCGAGTGTAAAACTCACTAAAATATGTTAAATATTGTGCTTTTTGCACCAAATCCTAAATTCTTAATTTTGTAAATTTAGGGCACATAACTTCTGAAATTAAAGAGCAAATCGTTAACAAAACAAACCATGTTCCGGTAGTAAATCTAAACTAAAATATTTTGAGGGTTTAAAACAAAAAAAACTCAACACATAATAGCAGTCAAAAATAGACATAGTGCACTTAACATATTTTACATCCAAGAATACTTTTTGTCAAGATGTCAAAAAAAAACACATTGCCAATTGTATGTAAATTTAATGCTATTCAAAAGATGTTGAAAAAAAAAAAGTCAAAGTAAAGAATAATATTATTTTGTGAACAATTTTAAAGTTTCAGTATGTTACTGTAATTTTTATTTACCTGGGCAGCTAAATAAAAATTCTGCTAACCAAAAATAATATTTTGCATTATTGGCAGATTTCAAACACCAGTCAGCTCCATGTGAGTGCAATATAGATGTGATAGAAAAAGTAAAGAAGCTCTATCTGGTACCTGGGACAGCACCCTTTGCAGAAACCATTTATTGTAAAGATTTGAGCTGACAAGAAGGAAAAAAAAAACTGGTGTCAACATTTTTCCCAATGACCACATCAGCAGACGAGCAACAAAACAATAAAAGAATGGTCTGACCATACACTGAATAATGAAATGTAAACTATCCCATTGTAAGGAAGGGGAAGTATTTTTGTTATTACATTTAAGCATGGTAAGTAAGCCATTTTTGTTTTACAAATATTTTTTTAAAAAATTAATTTATTCCCCCTTCCCTCCTCCATATAGATTGAGTATTTAACTAACACTACTAAAACTACTAACCCTAGGAATCATGTTATATTTTAAAGCTCTGTAAAAAACAAACATTTTTCCCTTGACAGGTTTTTCAAGCCAAAACGCAGATGAATGGGAGTAAAAAAAAAAGCTTGGACTGAAACTGGAGCAGCCCTTCAAATATATCAAAATGGATATGGCCAGCCAGAAGAATATTTAACCCTCCACCAAATGCCAGTAATGATTCTAATGAGCACAACAATCAACAAGTACGTGAGCATTCAAAGACCATCTTACATTAACAAAAGTATTTTACGGTGAAGTATTTTCAGTTCAAATAAAAAAAAAAATTTAATTTATTAAGTGAAACTGTTAACCAGCCTTCTATTAATTTTAAGCCTGTTCTCTACCAGATGATAACATATGATGGTCTGATGACAGCCCCCTAATGGTGTGAGATGCTAGCTCCCTCCTGGCTATGTATCATTCAAGGGACACACTTTTCTGAATGCAAGGGAAATAGGTAAATAGCCCTCCCCCCTTCTTTTTACAAATATTTTCTATAATTGGTTGCATATATTTTTTTTTTTAATTTTTCAATACAAATTCTGCTAACCAAAAATAATATTTTGCATTATTGGCAGATTTCAAACACCAGTCAGCTCCATGTGAGTGCAATATAGATGTGAAAGAAAAAGAAAAGAAGATCTGACTGGTACCTGGGACAGCACCCTTTGCAGAAACCATTCATTGTAAAGATTTGAGCTGACAAGAAGGAAAAAAAAACTGGTGTCAACATTTTTCCCAATGACCACATCAGCAGACGAGCAACAAAAAAAAAAGAATGGTCTGACCATACACTGAATAATGAAATGTTAGCTACCCCATTGTAAGGAAGGGGAAGTATTTTTGTAATTACATTTAAGCATGGTAAGTGAGCCATTTTTGTTTTACAAATATTTTTTTTTTAAATTAATTTATTGCCCCCTCCCTCCTCCATTTAGATTGAGTATTTAACTAACACTACTAAAACTACTAACCCTAGGAATCATGTTATGTTTTAAAGCTATGTAAAAAACAAACATTTTTCCATTGACAGGTTTTTCAAGCCAAAATACAGATGAATGGGAGTAAAAAAAAAAGCTCGGACTGAAACTGGAGCAGCCCTTTAAATATATCAAAATGGATATGAGCCAGCCAGAAGAATATTTAACCCTCCACCAATACCAGCAATGATTCTAATGAGATTAACAATCAACAAGTACCTGAGCATTCAAAGACCATCTTACATTAACAAAAATATTTTACGGTGAAGTATTTTCAGTTCAAATAAAAAAAAAATTATTTAATTTATAAAGTGAAACTGTTAGCCAGCCTTCTATTAATTTTAAGCCTGTTCTCTACCAGATGATAACATATGATGGTCTGATGACAGTTCCCTTATGGTGTGAGATGCTAGCTCCCTCCTGGCCATGTATAATTCAATCGACACACTTTTCTGAACGCAAGAGATGACAGACAGATTCATTTTGTTCCTACAACAGTAAGAGATGACAGACAGATTCATTTTGTTCCTACAAAAGTAAGAGATGACAGACAGATTCATTTTGTTCCTACAACAGTAAGCGATGACAGACAGATTCATTTTGTTCCTACAACAATAAGCGATGACAGACAGATTCATTTTGTTCCTACAACAGGGAGAGATGACAGACAGATTCATTTTGTTCCTACAAAAGTAAGAGATGACAGACAGATTCATTTTGTTCCTACAACAGTAAGAGATGACAGACAGATTCATTTTGTTCCTAAAACAGTAAGAGATGACAGATTCATTTTGTTCCTAAAACAGTAAGAGATGACAGACAGATTCATTTTGTTCCTACAACAGTAAGAGATGACAGATTCACTTTGTTCCTACAACAGTAAGAGATGACAGACAGATTCATTTTGTTCCTACAACACTAAGAGATAACAGATTCATTTTGTTCCTACAACAATAAGAGATGACAGATTCATTTTGTTCGTACAACAGTAAGAGATGACAGACAGATTCATTTTGTTCCTACAACAGTAAGAGATGACAGACAGATTCATTTTGTTCCTACAAAAGTAAGAGATGACAGACAGATTCATTTTGTTCCTACAACAGTAAGAGATGACAGACAGATTCATTTTGTTCCTACAACAGTAAGCTATGACAGACAGGTTCATTTTGTTCCTACAACAGTAAGAGATGACAGACATGTTCATTTTGTTCCTATAACAGTAAGAGATGACAGACAGGTTCATTTTGTTCCTACAACAGTAAGAGATGACAGACAGGTTCATTTTGTTCCTACAACAGTAAGAGATGACAGACAGATTCATTTTGTTTCTACAACAGTAAGAGATGACAGACAGATTCATTTTGTTCCTACAACAGTAAGAGATGACAGACAGATTCATTTTGTTCCTACAACAGTAAGCGATGACAGACAGATTCATTTTGTTCCTACAACAGTAAGAGATGACAGACAGATTCATTTTGTTCCTACAACAGTAAGAGATGACAGACAGATTCATTTTGTTCCTACAACAGTAAGTGATGACAGACAGATTCATTTTGTTCCTACAACAGTCAGAGATGACAGACAGATTCATTTTGTTCCCACAACAGTAAGAGATGACAGACAGATTCATTTTGTTCCTACAACAGTAAGAGATGACAGACAGATTCATTTTGTTCCTACATTAGAAAGAGATGACAGACAGATTCATTTTGTTCCTACAACAGTAAGCGATGACAGACAGGTTCATTTTGTTCCTACAACAGTAAGCGATGACAGACAGGTTCATTTTCTTCCTACAACAGTAAGAGATGACAGACAGGTTCATTTTGTTCCTACAACAGTAAGAGATGACAGACATGTTCATTTTGTTCCTATAACAGTAAGAGATGACAGACAGGTTCATTTTGTTCCTACAACAGTAAGAGATGACAGACAGGTTCATTTTGTTCCTACAACAGTAAGAGATGACAGACAGATTCATTTTGTTCCTACAACAGTAAGCGATGACAGACAGATTCATTTTGTTCCTACAACAGTAAGCGATGACAGACAGATTCATTTTGTTCCTACAACAGTAAGAGATGACAGACATGTTCATTTTGTTCCTACAACAGTAAGAGATGACAGACAGGTTCATTTTGTTCCTACAGGTTCATTTTGTTCCTACAACAGTAAGAGATGACAGACAGGTTCATTTTGTTCCTACAACAGTAAGAGATGACAGAGAGGTTCATTTTGTTCCAACAGGTTCATTTTGTTCCCACAACAGTAAGTGATGACAGACAGGTTCATTTTGTTCCTACAACAGTAAGAGATGACAGACAGGTTCATTTTGTTCCTACAACAGTAAGAGATGAAAGACAGGTTTATTTTGTTCCTACAACAGTAAGAGATGACAGACAGGTTCATTTTGTTCCTACAACAGTAAGAGATGACAGACAGGTTCATTTTGTTCCTACAACAGTAAGAGATGACAGACAGATTCATTTTGTTCCTACAACAGTAAGAGATGACAGACAGATTCATTTTGTTCCTACAACAGTAAGTGATGACAGACAGATTCATTTTGTTCCTACAACAGTAAGAGATGACAGACAGATTCATTTTGTTCCCACAACAGTAAGAGATGACAGACAAATTCATTTTGTTCCTACATTAGAAAGAGATGACAGACAGATTCATTTTGTTCCTACAACAGTAAGCGATGACAGACAGGTTCATTTTGTTCCTACAACAGTAAGCGATGACAGACAGGTTCATTTTCTTCCTACAACAGTAAGAGATGACAGACAGGTTCATTTTGTTCCTACAACAGTAAGAGATGACAGACATGTTCATTTTGTTCCTATAACAGTAAGAGATGACAGACAGGTTCATTTTGTTCCTACAACAGTAAGAGATGACAGACAGGTTCATTTTGTTCCTCACAACAGTAAGGAGATGACAGACAGATTCATTTTGTTCCTACAACAGTAGCGATGACAGACAGATTCATTTTGTTCCCTACAACAGTAAGCGATGACAGATTCATTTTGTTCCTACAACAGTAAGAGATGACGGACATGTTCATTTTGTTCCTACAACAGTAAGAGATGACAGACAGGTTCATTTTGTTCCTACAGGTTCATTTTGTTCCTACAACAGTAAGAGATGACAGACAGGTTCATTTTGTTCCTACAACAGTAAGAGATGACAGAGAGGTTCATTTTGTTTCCAACAGGTTCATTTTTGTTCCACAACAGTAAGCAGATGACAGACAGGTTCATTTTGTTCCTACAACAGTAAGAGATGACAGACAGGTTCATTTTGTTCCTACAACAGTAAAGAGATGAAAGACAGGTTTATTTTGTTCCTACAACAGTAAGAGATGACAGACAGGTTCATTTTGTTCCTACAACAGTAAGAGATAACAGACAGGTTCATTTTGTTCCTACAACAGTAAGAGATGACAGACAGGTTCATTTTGTTCCTACAGCAGTAAGAAATGACAGACATGTTCATTTTGTTCCTATAACAGTAAGAGATGACATACAGATTAATTTTGTTCCTACAACAGTAAGAGATGACAGACAGATTCATTTTGTTCCTACATTAGAAAGAGATGACAGACAGATTCATTTTGTTCCTACAACAGTAAGCGATGACAGACAGATTCCCATTTTGTTCCTACAACAGTAAGCGATGACAGACAGGTTCATTTTCTTCCTACAACAGTAAGAGATGACAGACAGGTTCATTTTGTTCCTACAACAGTAAGAGATGACAGACAGGTTCATTTTGTTCCTACAACAGTAAGAGATGACAGACAGGTTCATTTTGTTCCTACAACAGTAAGAGATGACAGACAGGTTCATTTTGTTCCTACAACAGTAAGAGATGACAGACAGATTCATTTTGTTCCTACAACAGTAAGAGATGACAGACAGATTCATTTTGTTCCTACAACAGTAAGCGATGACAGACAGATTCATTTTGTTCCTACAACAGTAAGCGATGACAGACAGATTCATTTTTGTTCCTACAACAGTAAGAGATGACAGACAGGTTCATTTTGTTCCTACAACAGTAAGAGATGACAGACAGGTTCATTTTGTTCCTACAACAGTAAGAGATGACTGAGGTTCCCCATTTTGTTCCAAACAGGTTCATTTGTTCCTGTGACAACAGTAAGTGATGACAGACAGGTTCATTTTGTTCCTACAACAGTAAGAGATGACAGACAGGTTCATTTTGTTCCTACAACAGTAAGAGATGAGAGACAGGTTTATTTTGTTCCTACAACAGTAAGAGTTTGACAGACAGGTTCATTTTGTTCCTACAACAGTGACAGGAGATGACAGACAGGTTACATTATTTGTTTCCCCACAACACAGTAAGAGATGACTGAACAGTTATTTTGTTCCTACAACAGTAAGAGATGACAGACAGGTTCATTTTGTTCCTACAACAGTAGAGATGACAGACAGGTTCATTTTGTTCCTACAACAGTAAGAGATGACAGACAGGTTCATTTTGTTCTTACAACAGTAAGAGATGACAGACAGGTTCATTTTGTTTCTACAACAGTAAGAGATGACAGACAGATTCATTTTGTTCCTACAACAGTAAGAGATGACAGACAGGTTCATTTGTTCCTACAACAGTAAGAGATGACAGACAGGTTCATTTTGTTCCCTACAACAGTAAGAGATGACAGACAGGTTCATTTTGTTCCTATAACAGTAAGAGATGACAGACAGGTTCATTTTGTTCCTAAAACAGTAAGAGATGACAGACAGGTTCATTTTGTTCCTACAACAGTAAGAGATGACAGACAGATTCATTTTGTTTACAACAGTAAGAGATGACAGATTCATTTTGTTCCTACAACAGTAAGAAGATGACAGACAGATTCATTTTGTTCCTACAACAGTAAGAGATGACAGATAGATTCATTTTGTTCCTACAACAGTAAGAGTAGATGACAGACCAGTTCATTTTGTTCCTACAACAGTAGGAGATGACAGATAGGTTCTGACATTTTGTTC
>JAGDYQ010000109.1:3067107-3165947 GCA_021962125.1 Bulinus truncatus
CTGCGTGTATGTGTGCCTGTGTGTGTATGTGTGTGTCTGTGTATATGTGTGTATGTGTGTCTGTGTATGTGTGTCTGTGTGTTGTGTGCTTTGTGTTTGTAATTGATTTATTCTGATTGTAAACATTCCTGAATGTAGATTGAAGTAATCTGTCTACCATCATTGAATTAATAGGACACGAGTCGTACATACTTTCAAACATACACACATGAGTACATACTTACTTATACACACACATACGTCATTACATAAATACACATTCATACATGCACAACATACATACACACATGAGTACATACTTACTTATACACACACATACATCATTACATAAACACACATTCATACATGCACAACATACATACACACATGAGTACACACTTACTTATACACACACATACATCATTACATAAACACACATTCATTCATGCACAACATACATACACACATAAAATACAAACTTACATACATATACATACATCTATTCACACATACATACACATTTAAATACACATACACACACATACATCATTACATAAATACACATTTATACATGCACAACATACATACATACATAAATAACACACACTCTCTCTCACACACACACACTACAGTGTCAGCAATGTCAAGGACGGGTGGCCGTGTGATAGAGAACTCTTTTAGTCGTTTACATTTTTCAAAGTTCTCTATTACCCTATTCAGTGGTAGCCACACTAAGCCATATATTCAGCCACGTGTGTGACGATTTCACCATGGTGGTAACTGGGCAGGAAAGAAAAAAAAACATGACTGTTATTTAATGTTTTGTAAATTGATTCTCTATTGAACAAAACAAAATGTACAGACAACAAGCTAACAAAGGAGATGTACGACTCCATATCTACTGGACACTGCATGTTTTAGCGATGACTTTGCGGTTTTCTTTGGCAGCACCGGTATGAAACAATTCTGATCTACCTGTGAGAAGATACAAATATATGTCAGTGATGTGATGAGTACATATAAAATAAAAAGAATTTTCATTTAAAATATTTTAAAAAATTGAACATTTTAATGAGGGGAAGCAATCGATAGAATGCCTAAACTAGAGTTACCTTTCTTGGAAAATAGTTTGTCCGCTACCATAAGATACTCGTAAAAGTCCAGAGTTCTGTTTTTGTTGATATCAGACTCACGCATTGCTTCCTGCAAAATTTAATTTACAATACAATGGACACAAGTTATTACATAGACAAATACACAATAGACACAAGAAATACAAGCCTTCTCACTAAATTAAGAGAGATCCTAAATTGAGTTACAAGACTTACAGACAAAACCACCTACAACCCCACAGGGACTCAAACTAACTAAAGAACATAAAGTGCATTCAGACAAATGATTCAATACATTTAAAAGTCGCTTCTGTCAGAATGTAATTTATTGTGTTTGTCATTTATTTGATTCCAAATATAAACATGAGGGACTATAGTAGGCAGTATGTCTCAGGCGACATGAAACTTTGCCACCAGCAAGGGGCGACATGAAACTTTGCCATCAGCAAGGGGCGACATGAAACTTTGCCACCAGCAAGGGGCGACATGAAACTTTGCCACCAGCAAGGGGCGGCATGAAACTTTGCCACCAGCAAGGGGCGACATGAAACTTTGCCACCAGCAAGGGGCGACATGAAACTTTGCCACCAGAAAGGGGCGGCATGAAACTTTGCCACCAGCAAGGGGCGACCTGAAACTTTGCCACCAGCAATAAGGGCGGCATGAAACTTTGCCACCAGCAAGGGGCGACATGAAACTTTGCCACCAGCAAGGGGCGACATGAAACTTTGCCACCAGCAAGGGGTGGCATGAAACTTTGCCACCAGCAAGGGGCGACATGAAACTTTGCCACCAGCAAGGGGCAGCATGAAACTTTGCCACCAGCAAGGGGCGACATGAAACTTTGCCACCAGCAAGGGGTGGCATGAAACTTTGCCACCAGCAAGGGCGACGCAAACTTTGCCACCAGTAAGGGGCGGCATGAAACTTTGCCACCAGCAAGGGGCGACATGAAACTTTGCCACCAGCAAGGGGCGACATGAAACTTTGCCACCATCAAGGGGCGACATGAAACTTTGCCACCAGCAAGGGGCGGCATGAAACTTTGCCACCAGCAAGGGGCGGCATGAAACTTCGCCACCAGCAAGGGGCGACATGAAACTTTGCCACCAGCAAGGGGTGACATGAAACTTTGCCACCAGCAAGGGGCGACATGAAACTTTGCCATCAACAAAAGGGGCGGCCATTTCACCACCTATGTATTTCACGACGCTACTGTAGCTTTATATTTCTAATCCTCCCCTGACGCTACTGTAGCGTTATATTTATACTCCTCCCCTGACGCTACTAAGACTATTCACGCCGCCGATAGAAGTTACCACTACCACATAACAATAGAAATAAGCAGAGGAAAAAAGGCAAATCTGTTAATTGTTGTGCACGTGTGTTGTTATTAATAAACATGATCGATTCCATTGGTAAGCAGTACATGAGAGTATTCTGTCTGTATCATGAAATTAATAAGTCAATGAGTGCATAGCAGACTTCTATAGACATATGTCAGGTGACTTTACTGAATTGCCCGCTTAACTTAGTTGTTGAAAAGAAATTTATTATGTGTTGTGTCTGGTAATTATTGTTTGCGAGAAATCACTATTCTTTATAAGCGAAATGTCAACAAATGACATTTACCATTTTGTAATCTTTGTTTTTTTTCCCTACTGTCTGATTGTAGATCTTGGACTTAAAATAGTTTCCCATCATTCGATTTCTGATACGCAAGGAATACATTTACTTAACGTATCTACAGTGCGTTGTAGGGGGCCCGTGCTATCTATTTATGTTATATGGGCCCCCCCTTGCCGGAAACCTATAGAGTGCTAGGAGTTGGGGGAGGGAATCCAAATGGTATTGATACGGCTTGGTGTACACATCAATGCTACCAACAGCAAACACGTTGTGTGCCCCCCAGGTGTGTACTAAAACATGGTTGCTACTTTACTTCTCAGAATTTTGAAGGCATTGTTTACTCCACATGTTGTTGTGAATTAAAGGGGATACATCCATCACTTCGGCTCAAAGAAATTAATAAATTCACATAACGTTATCAATACATGTTGTCACTGTCGTGGTAATAGGAATGTTGGATACAACAAATTTATACATACGGTTTTGTCTCAGGCAGTCTAAATTGAGACAAATGTCATGGCAGGATGTGCTCAGATCGTCCATCATTGTCGTTTTTTGTTTCTTTGTGTTCACTCTGTTATTGTGTTCCATTATGTTTTATTTATTTCATGTGTTTGTGTTACAATAATAACTGCATATAATACACCACAGATTAAATATCATATCGAATCTGTGGAATACACTATGTGTTCCTTATATGTGTGTACGACTGTCGCTCTCTTTGTATTATGTCTGTCACATGTGTATATTGTGTCTGTCACATGTGTGTATTGTGTCTGTCACATGTGTATATTGTGTCTGTCACATGTGTATATTGTGTCTGTCACATGTGTATATTGTGTCTGTCACATGTGTATATTGTGTCTGTCACATGTGTATATTGTGTCTGTCACATGTGTATATTGTGTCTGTCACATGTGTATATTGTGTCTGTCTTCTGTGTGTATTGTGTCTGTTACATGTGTATATTGTGTCTGTCTTCTGTGTGTATTGTGTCTGTCACATGTGTATATTGTGTCTTTCACATGTGTATATTGTGTCTGTCACATGTGTATATTGTGTCTGTCACATGTGTATATTGTGTCTGTCACATGTCTATATTGTGTCTCTCACATGTGTATATTGTGTCTGTCTTCTGTGTGTATTGTGTCTGTCACGTGTGTATATTGTGTCTGTCTTCTGTGTGTATTGTGTCTGTTACATGTGTATATTGTGTCTGTCACATGTGTATATTGTGTCTGTCACATGTGTATATTGTGTCTGTCACATGTGTATATTGTGTCTGTCTTCTGTGTGTATTGTGTCTGTCACATGTGTATATTGTGTCTGTCTTCTGTGTGTATTGTGTCTGTCACATGTGTATATTGTGTCTGTCACATGTGTATATTGTGTCTGTCACATGTGTATATTGTGTCTGTCACATGTGTATATTGTGTCTGTCACATGTGTATATTGTGTCTGTCACATGTGTATATTGTGTCTGTCTTCTGTGTGTATTGTGTCTGTCAATCGGTGTGTATTGTGTCTGTCAATCTGTATGTATTGCGTCTGTCACATGTATGTGTATTGTGTCTGTCAATCGGTGTGTATTGTGTCTGTCAATCTGTGTGTATTGTGTCTGTCTTCTGTGTGTATTGCGTCTGTCAATCTGTGTGTATTGTGTCTGTCAATCTGTGTGTATTGTGTCTGTCAATATTGTGTGTATTGTGCCTATGTCACTCTATGTGTATTGTGTCTGTCACATGTGTATATTGTGTCTGTCACATGTGTATATTGTGTCTGTCACATGTGTATATTGTGTCTGTCACATGTGTGTATTGTGTCTGTCACATGTGTATATTGTGTCTGTCACATGTGTGTATTGTGTCTGTCACATGTGTATATTGTGTCTGTCACATGTGTATATTGTGTCTGTCACATGTGTATATTGTGTCTGTCACATGTGTATATTGTGTCTGTCACATGTGTATATTGTGTCTGTCTTCTGTGTGTATTGTGTCTGTCACATGTGTATATTGTGTCTGTACTCTGTGTGTATTGTGTCTGTCACATGTGTATATTGTGTCTGTCACATGTGTATATTGTGTCTGTCTTCTGTGTGTATTGTGTCTGTCACATGTGTATATTGTGTCTGTCACATGTCTATATTGTGTCTCTCACATGTGTATATTGTGTCTGTCTTCTGTGTGTATTGTGTCTGTCACGTGTGTATATTGTGTCTGTCTTCTGTGTGTATTGTGTCTGTCACATGTGTATATTGTGTCTGTCACATGTGTATATTGTGTCTGTCACATGTGTATATTGTGTCTGTCACATGTGTATATTGTGTCTGTCTTCTGTGTGTATTGTGTCTGTCACATGTGTATATTGTGTCTGTCTTCTGTGTGTATTGTGTCTGTCACATGTGTATATTGTGTCTGTCACATGTGTATATTGTGTCTGTCACATGTGTATATTGTGTCTGTCACATGTGTATATTGTGTCTGTCACATGTGTATATTGTGTCTGTCACATGTGTATATTGTGTCTGTCTTCTGTGTGTATTGTGTCTGTCAATCGGTGTGTATTGTGTCTGTCAATCTGTATGTATTGCGTCTGTCACATGTATGTGTATTGTGTCTGTCAATCGGTGTGTATTGTGTCTGTCAATCTGTGTGTATTGTGTCTGTCTTCTGTGTGTATTGCGTCTGTCAATCTGTGTGTATTGTGTCTGTCAATCTGTGTGTATTGTGTCTGTCAATATTGTGTGTATTGTGCCTATGTCACTCTATGGGTATTGTGTCTGTCACATGTGTATATTGTGTCTGTCACATGTGTATATTGTGTCTGTCACATGTGTATATTGTGTCTGTCACATGTGTGTATTGTGTCTGTCACATGTGTATATTGTGTCTGTCACATGTGTGTATTGTGTCTGTCACATGTGTATATTGTGTCTGTCACATGTGTATATTGTGTCTGTCACATGTGTATATTGTGTCTGTCACATGTGTATATTGTGTCATTCACATGTGTATATTGTGTCTGTCACATGTGTATACTGTGTCTGTCTTCTGTGTGTATTGTGTCTGTCACATGTGTATATTGTGTCTGTCTTCTGTGTGTATTGTGTCTGTC
This sequence comes from Bulinus truncatus, assembly GCA_021962125.1. Classification (NCBI taxonomy): domain Eukaryota; kingdom Metazoa; phylum Mollusca; class Gastropoda; family Planorbidae; genus Bulinus; species Bulinus truncatus. Next base: position 3,072,945 of record JAGDYQ010000109.1, read on the forward strand.
ACATGTGTATATTGTGTCTGTCACATGTGTATATTGTGTCTGTCATATGTGTTTATTGTGTCTGTCACATGTTTATATTGTGTCTGTCTTCTGTGTGTATTGTGTCTGTCACATATGTATATTGTGTCAGTCACATGTGTATATTGTGTCTGTCACATGTGTATATTGTGTCTGTCACATGTGTATATAGTTTCTGTTTTCTGTGTGTATTGTGTCTGTCACATGTGTGTATTGTGTCTGTCAATCTGTATGTATTGCGTCTGTCACATGTGTGTGTATTGTGTCTTTCAATCGGTGTGTATTGTGTCTGTCAATCTGTGTGTATTGTGTCTGTCTTCTGTGTGTATTGCGTCTGTCAATCTGTGTGTATTGTGTCTGTCAATCTGTGTGTATTGTGTCTGTCAATATTGTGTGTATTGTGTCTATGTCACTCTATGTGTATTGTGTCTGTCTTCTGTGTGTATTGCGTCTGTCAATCTGTGTGTATTGCGTCTGTCACATGTGTATATTGTGTCTGTCACATGTGTATATTGTGTCTGTCACATGTGTATATTGTGTCTGTCACATGTGTATATTGTGTCTGTCACATGTGTATATTGTGTCTGTCACATGTGTATATTGTGTCTGTCTTCTGTGTGTATTGTGACTGTCACATGTGTATATTGTGTCTGTCTTCTGTGTGTATTGTGTCTGTCACATGTGTATATTGTTTCTGTTTTCTGTGTGTATTATGTCTGTCACATGTGTGTATTGTGTCTGTCAATCTGTATGTATTGCGTCTGTCACATGTGTGTGTATTGTGTCTGTCAATCGGTGTGTATTGTGTCTGTCAATCTGTGTGTATTGTGTCTGTCTTCTGTGTGTATTGCGTCTGTCAATCTGTGTGTATTGTGTCTGTCAATCTGTGTGTATTGTGTCTGTCAATATTGTGTGTATTGTGTCTATGTCACTCTATGTGTATTGTGTCTGTCTTCTGTGTGTATTGCGTCTGTCAATCTGTGTGTATTGCGTCTGTCAAATGTGTATATTGTGTCTGTCACATGTGTATATTGTGTCTGTCACATGTGTATATTGTGTCTGTCTTCTGTGTGTATTGTGTCTGTCACATGTGTATATTGTGTCTGTCTTCTGTGTGTATTGTGTCTGTCACATGTATATATTGTGTCTGTCACATGTGTATATTGTGTCTGTCACATGTGTATATTGTGTCAGTCATATGTGTATATTGTGTCTGTCACATGTTTATATTGTGTCTCTCTTCTGTGTGTATTGTGTCTGTCTTCTGTGTGTATTGTGTCTGTCACATGTGTATATTGTGTCTGTCACATGTGCATATTGTGTCTGTCACATGTGTATATTGTGTCTGTCACATGTGTATATTGTGTCTGTCTTCTGTGTGTATTGTGTCTGTCACATGTGTATATTGTGTCTGTCACATGTGTATGTGTGTCTGTATTCTGTGTGTATTGTGTCTGTCACATGTGTATATTGTGTCTGTCACATGTGTATATTGTGTCTGTCACATGTGTATATTGTGTCTGTCACATGTGTATATTGTGTCTGTCACATGTGTATATTGTGTCTGTCTTCTGTGTGTATTGTGACTGTCACATGTGTATATTGTGTCTGTCTTCTGTGTGTATTGTGTCTGTCACATGTGTATATTGTTTCTGTTTTCTGTGTGTATTATGTCTGTCACATGTGTGTATTGTGTCTGTCAATCTGTATGTATTGCGTCTGTCACATGTGTGTGTATTGTGTCTGTCAATCGGTGTGTATTGTGTCTGTCAATCTGTGTGTATTGTGTCTGTCTTCTGTGTGTATTGCGTCTGTCAATCTGTGTGTATTGTGTCTGTCAATCTGTGTGTATTGTGTCTGTCAATATTGTGTGTATTGTGTCTATGTCACTCTATGTGTATTGTGTCTGTCTTCTGTGTGTATTGCGTCTGTCAATCTGTGTGTATTGCGTCTGTCAAATGTGTATATTGTGTCTGTCACATGTGTATATTGTGTCTGTCACATGTGTATATTGTGTCTGTCTTCTGTGTGTATTGTGTCTGTCACATGTGGATATTGTGTCTATCATATGTGTTTATTGTGTCTGTCACATGTGTATATTGTGTCTGTCACATGTGTATATTGTGTCTGTCAGATGTGTATATTGTGTCTGTCATATGTGTATATTGTGTCTGTCTTCTTTGTGTATTGTGTCTGTCACATGTGTATATTGTGTCTGTCTTCTGTGTGTATTGTGTCTGTCACATGTGTATATTGTGTCTGTCACATGTGTATATTGTGTCTGTCAATCTGTATGTATTGCGTCTGTCACATGTGTGTGTATTATGTCTTTCAATCGGTGTGTATTGTGTCTGTCAATCTGTGTGTATTGTGTCTGTCTTCTGTGTGTATTGCGTCTGTCAATCTGTGTGTATTGTGTCTGTCAATCTGTGTGTATTGTGTCTGTCAATATTGTGTGTATTGTGTCTATGTCACTCTATGTGTATTGTGTCTGTCTTCTGTGTGTATTGCGTCTGTCAATCTGTGTGTATTACGTCTGTCACATGTGTATATTGTGTCTGTCACATGTGTATATTGTGTCTGTCACATGTGTATATTGTGTCTGTCACATGTGTATATTGTGTCTGTCACATGTGTATATTGTGTCTGTCACATGTGTATATTGTGTCTGTCTTCTGTGTGTATTGTGACTGTCACATGTGTATATTGTGTCTGTCTTCTGTGTGTATTGATGTCTGTCACATGTGTATATTGTTTCTGTTTTCTGTGTGTATTATGTCTGTCACATGTGTGTATTGTGTCTGTCAATCTGTATGTATTGCGTCTGTCACATGTGTGTGTATTGTGTCTGTCAATCGGTGTGTATTGTGTCTGTCAATCTGTGTGTATTGTGTCTGTCTTCTGTGTGTATTGCGTCTGTCAATCTGTGTGTATTGTGTCTGTCAATCTGTGTGTATTGTGTCTGTCAATATTGTGTGTATTGTGTCTATGTCACTCTATGTGTATTGTGTCTGTCTTCTGTGTGTATTGCGTCTGTCAATCTGTGTGTATTGCGTCTGTCAAATGTGTATATTGTGTCTGTCACATGTGTATATTGTGTCTGTCACATGTGTATATTGTGTCTGTCTTCTGTGTGTATTGTGTCTGTCACATGTGTATATTGTGTCTGTCTTCTGTGTGTATTGTGTCTGTCACATGTATATATTGTGTCTGTCACATGTGTATATTGTGTCTGTCACATGTGTATATTGTGTCAGTCATATGTGTATATTGTGTCTGTCACATGTTTATATTGTGTCTCTCTTCTGTGTGTATTGTGTCTGTCTTCTGTGTGTATTGTGTCTGTCACATGTGTATATTGTGTCTGTCACATGTGCATATTGTGTCTGTCACATGTGTATATTGTGTCTGTCACATGTGTATATTGTGTCTGTCTTCTGTGTGTATTGTGTCTGTCACATGTGTATATTGTGTCTGTCACATGTGTATATTGTGTCTGTATTCTGTGTGTATTGTGTCTGTCACATGTGTATATTGTGTCTGTCACATGTGTATATTGTGTCTGTCACATGTGTATATTGTGTCTGTCACATGTGTATATTGTGTCTGTCTTCTGTGTGTATTGTGACTGTCACATGTGTATATTGTGTCTGTCTTCTGTGTGTATTGTGTCTGTCACATGTGTATATTGTTTCTGTTTTCTGTGTGTATTATGTCTGTCACATGTGTGTATTGTGTCTGTCAATCTGTATGTATTGCGTCTGTCACATGTGTGTGTATTGTGTCTGTCAATCGGTGTGTATTGTGTCTGTCAATCTGTGTGTATTGTGTCTGTCTTCTGTGTGTATTGCGTCTGTCAATCTGTGTGTATTGTGTCTGTCAATCTGTGTGTATTGTGTCTGTCAATATTGTGTGTATTGTGTCTATGTCACTCTATGTGTATTGTGTCTGTCTTCTGTGTGTATTGCGTCTGTCAATCTGTGTGTATTGCGTCTGTCAAATGTGTATATTGTGTCTGTCACATGTGTATATTGTGTCTGTCACATGTGTATATTGTGTCTGTCTTCTGTGTGTATTGTGTCTGTCACATGTGTATATTGTGTCTGTCATATGTGTTTATTGTGTCTGTCACATGTGTATATTGTGTCTGTCACATGTGTATATTGTGTCTGTCAGATGTGTATATTGTGTCTGTCACATGTGTATATTGTGTCTGTCTTCTGTGTGTATTGTGTCTGTCACATGTGTATATTGTGTCTGTCTTCTGTGTGTATTGTGTCTGTCACATGTGTATATTGTGTCTGTCACATGTGTATATTGTGTCTGTCACATGTGTATATTGTGTCTGTCACATGTGTATATTGTGTCTGTCACATGTGTATATTGTGTCTGTCACATGTGTATATTGTGTCTGTCTTCTCTGTGTATTGTGTCTGTCAATCGGTGTGTATTGTGTCTGTCACATGTGTATATTGTGTCTGTCACATGTGTATATAGTTTCTGTCCATCATTGTCGTTTTTTGTTTCTTTGTGTTCACTCTGTTATTGTGTTCCATTATGTTTTATTTATTTCATGTGTTTGTGTTACAATAATAACTGCATATAATACACCACAGATTAAATATCATATCGAATCTGTGGAATACACTATGTGTTCCTTATATGTGTGTACGACTGTCGCTCTCTTTGTATTATGTCTGTCACACGTGTATATTGTGTCTGTCACATGTGTATATTGTGTCTGTCTTCTGTGTGTATTGTGTCTGTCACATGTGTATATTATGTCTGTCACATGTGTATACTGTGTCTGTCACATGTGTATATTGTGTCTGTCACATGTGTATATTGTGTCTGTCACATGTGTATATTGTGTCTGTCACATGTGTATATTGTGTCTGTCACATGTGTATATTGTGTCTGTCTTCTGTGTGTATTGTGTCTGTCACATGTGTATATTGTGTCTTTCACATGTGTATATTGTGTCTGTCACATGTGTATATTGTGTCTGTCACATGTGTATATTGTGTCTGTCACATGTGTATATTGTGTCAGTCATATGTGTATATTGTGTCTGTCACATGTTTATATTGTGTCTCTCTTCTGTGTGTATTGTGTCTGTCTTCTGTGTGTATTGTGTCTGTCACATGTGTATATTGTGTCTGTCACATGTGCATATTGTGTCTGTCACATGTGTATATTGTGTCTGTCACATGTGTATATTGTGTCTGTCTTCTGTGTGTATTGTGTCTGTCACATGTGTATATTGTGTCTGTCACATGTGTATATTGTGTCTGTCACATGTGTATATTGTGTCTGTCACATGTGTATATTGTGTCTGTCACATGTGTATATTGTGTCTGTCACATGTGTATATTGTGTCTGTCTTCTGTGTGTATTGTGTCTGTCAATCGGTGTGTATTGTGTCTGTCAATCTGTATGTATTGCGTCTGTCACATGTGTGTGTATTGTGTCTGTCAATCGGCGTGTATTGTGTCTGTCAATCTGTGTGTATTGTGTCTGTCAATCGGTGTGTATTGCGTCTGTCAATCGGTGTGTATTGTGTCTGTCAATCTGTGTGTATTGTGTCTGTCAATATTGTGTGTATTGTGTCTATGTCACTCTATGTGTATTGTGTCTGTCACATGTGTATATTGTGTCTGTCAAATGTGTATATTGTGTCTGTCACATGTGTATATTGTGTCTGTCTTCTGTGTGTATTGTGTCTGTCACATGTGTATATTGTGTCTGTCACATGTGTATATTGTGTCTGTCTTCTGTGTGTATTTTGTCTGTCACATGTGTATATTGTGTCTGTCTTCTGTGTGTATTATGTCTGTCACATGTGTATATTGTGTCTGTCACATGTGTATATTGTGTCTGTCACATGTGTGTATTGTGTCTGTCATATGTGTATATTGTGTCTGTCACATGTTTATATTGTCTCTCTTCTGTGTGTATTGTGTCTGTCACATGTGTATATTGTGTCTGTCACATGTGTATATTGTGTCTGTCACATGTGCATATTGTGTCTGTCACATGTGTATATTGTGTCTGTCACATGTGTATATTGTGTCTGTCACATGTGTATATTGTGTCTGTCTTCTGTGTGTATTTTGTCTGTCACATGTGTATATTGTGTCTGTCTTCTGTGTGTATTATGTCTGTCACATGTGTATATTGTGTCTGTCACATGTGTATATTGTGTCTGTCACATGTGTGTATTGTGTCTGTCATATGTGTATATTGTGTCTGTCACATGTTTATATTGTCTCTCTTCTGTGTGTATTGTGTCTGTCACATGTGTATATTGTGTCTGTCACATGTGTATATTGTGTCTGTCACATGTGCATATTGTGTCTGTCACATGTGTATATTGTGTCTGTCACATGTGTATATTGTGTCTGTCTTCTGTGTGTATTGTATCTGTCACATGTGTGTATTGTGTCTGTCACATGTGTATATTGTGTCTGTCACATGTGTATATTGTGTCTGTCACATGTGTGTATTGTGTCTGTCAATATTGTGTGTATATTGTGTCTATGTCACTCTATGTGTATTGTGTCTGTCTTCTGTGTGTATTGCGTCTGTCAATCTGTGTGTATTGCGTCTGTCAATCTGTGAGTTTTGTGTCTGTCAATCTGTGTGTATTGTGTCTGTCAATCTGTGTGTTTTGTGTCTATGTCACTCTATGTGTATTGTGTCTGTCTTCTGTGTGTATTGTGTCTTTCTATCTTTATGTATTGCGTCTGTCAATCTGTGTGTATTGTGTCTGTCAATCTGTGTGTAATGTGTCTGTCAATCTGTGTGTATTGTGTCTGTCAATCTGTGTGTCTGTTTTCTATGTCACTCTATATGTATTGCGCCTGTTAATCTGTGTGTATTACGACTATCACTGTGCATTGCGTCGGTCAGTCTGTGTATTGCGTCGGTCAGTCTGTGTGTATTGTGTCTGTCAATCTGTGTGTATTGTGTCTGTCAATCTGTGTGTATTGTGTCTGTCAATCTGTGTGTCTTGTGTCTATGTCACTCTATATGTATTGCGTCTGTTAATCTGTGTGTAAAACGACTGTCACTGTGTATTGCGTCGGTCAGTCTGTGTATTGCGTCGGTCAGTCTGTATGTATTGCGTCTGTCAATCTGTGTGTATTGTGTCTGTCAATCTGTGTGTCTTGTTTCTATGTCACTCTATATGTATTGCGCCTGTTAATCTGTGTGTATTACGACTATCACTGTGTATTGCGTCGGTCAGTCTGTGTATTGCGTCGGTCAGTCTGTGTGTATTGTGTCTGTCAATCTGTGTGTATTGTGTCTGTCAATATTGTGTGTATTGTGTCTATGTCACTCTATGTGTATTGTGTCTGTCTTCTGTGTGTATTGCGTCTGTCAATCTGTGTGTATTGTGTCTGTCAATCTGTGTGTATTGTGTCTGTCAATCTGTGTGTTTTGTGTCTATGTCACTCTATGTGTATTGTGTCTGTCTTCTGTGTGTATTGTGTCTGTCAATCTGTATGTATTGCGTCTGTCAATCTGTGTGTATTGTGTCTGTCAATCTGTGTGTAATGTGTCTGTCAATCCGTGTGTATTGTGTCTGTCAATCTGTGTGTCTTGTTTCTATTTCACGCTATATGTATTGCGCCTGTTAATCTGTGTGTATTACGACTATCACTGTGCATTGCGTCGGTCAGTCTGTGTATTGCGTCGGTCAGTCTGTGTGTATTGTGTCTGTCAATCTGTGTGTATTGTGTCTGTCAATCTGTGTGTATTGTGTCTGTCAATCTGTGTGTCTTGTGTCTATGTCACTCTATATGTATTGCGTCTGTTAATCTGTGTGTAAAACGACTGTCACTGTTTATTGCGTCGGTCAGTCTGTGTATTGCGTCGGTCAGTCTGTATGTATTGCGTCTGTCACTCTGTGTGTATTGTGTCTGTCAATCTGTGTGTCTTGTTTCTATGTCACTCTATATGTATTGCGCCTGTTAATCTGTGTGTATTACGACTATCACTGTGTATTGCGTCGGTCAGTCTGTGTATTGCGTCGGTCAGTCTGTGTGTATTGTGTCTATCAATCTGTGTGTATTGTGTCTGTCAATCTTTGTGTATTGTGTCTGTCAATCTGTGTGTCTTGTGTCTATGTCACTCTATATGTATTGCGTCTGTTAATCTGTGTGTTTTACGACTGTCACTGTGTATTGCGTCGGTCAGTCTGTGTATTCCGTCGGTCAGTCTGTATGTATTGCGTCTGTCAATCTGTGTGTATTGTGTCTGTCAATCTGTGTGTATTGTGTCTGTCAATCTGTGTGTCTTGTGTCTATGTCACTCTATATGTATTGCGTCTGTTAATCTGTGTGTATTACGACTGTCACTGTGTATTGCGTCGGTCAGTCTGTGTGTATTGTGTCTGTCAATCTGTGTGTCTTGTGTCTAAGTTACTCTATATGTAATGCGTCTGTTAATCTGTGTGTATTACGACTGTCACTGTTTATTGCGTCGGTCAGTCTGTGTATTGCGTCGGTCAGTCTGTGTGTATTGCGTCGGTCAGGATGTGTGTCTGCGCTCTGTCTGTGTTTGCATTTGTGTTAGTCTCTAGGTGAGTCTGTGTTTCAGTAGGTCAATATCTGCGTGTGTGTTTGTGTAGGTCAGTCTATATGTGTCAGTCTATGTGTGTATCTGTATGTCAGTCTGTGCGTATACGGTTATATTAGGGTGCGACCGATATGCCTTTTTACCGATAGTCCGATACCGATATTTTCCCCCAGCATTTTTGCCGATACCGATATTTTGCTATTAATGAAAGGGTGTCTTGCAGATGATTATAAGATTAGAAAAACAAAAGATTTGAAAAGACAGACCGAAAGACCGAAGTCAGAAACACAAACCATGCCTGCATAACCTCAGAAATCTACATGTTTATTGTTTAAAATTAAACTTATAACAAACAATTTGTTGTTTTCACTTTTTACTTGTTCACAAACAGAAAAGTAAGCTAAAGTTGTAAATAATTAATGTCAAACTAAAAAAGTAAAAACGTATTAATTAGGGCTACTGATTAAACTGCGTTAATTTGCAATTAACGCGCCAAAAAGATTTGCGATTAAATTTTTAACGCAACACTTAAATGCGTTAATTTGACCAAACGCGGAAAGTTCACCAAAGCGATACATAACAGAATTTGACTCAGCCATTTGAAGTTTAAGTTCCGTCCACTTATTAAGTAGATCTACCACACCCACCTTGCCGCAATTCGCACACACCCTCACCCCCACGTATGTTGACTGAAGCCCCACTTGTAATATATAATGAAGATGTTTTGGTTATTTAGCCCTTCGACAAGAAAACCTCCTGCTCCCTTCTCTGTCAGTGTAAAAAGAGAAAACTTTCATTCACTAGTTAACATTATATACTGTAGTGTATCGGTGAAGGGTTTCAACTGCTGCCTACGAAGTTAAAATCTGTGTTGCGATTGTTCTGTCAATGTTTGTCTACAGCTAGGCATCATTTATTGCCTGGCAAGTCTATTAATTAATTAACGTTCTGAAACTAGCGATGTCGATATGATGGAAAGGCATATTTTCGTTTGTGCTTTGTATATAGCAATAAAAACATCAATAGATTTTTCTCTAAGAGTTAAACCGGCAAACACTCACGCCTCGTCCCTGATACAACTGTTGCTATAACCAAAATGAGACGCAAGAAAGAATTTTTAATGTTGAAAACACACGAAAGAAAGAAAAGAACAGAAGATGAAAAATGAAAGCCGACCGATCAAAATTTTGCTTTGAATTGCCATGCGGTAACATCAAAGAGTGTCATTTCACAATTTCTTTTCTGTTGTTCACTAAAACACTTAACAAATAGTTGATAGTAAGAAAGTAAATGAATGAAAGAATATAACAATAACAAAAGAAGATTAAAAGTAAATTTGTCCTTCAACTCGCCGACCCTTTTGGTAAATGACGTCATCTTTGTGCTGCTGTGTCTAAAATGAAACTGGGTTGGGCGGAGGGGGGGAGGGTATAAACAAACCGCGTTAATGATAAGGGAGCGATTACTTTCTTGCTATATTATTATTTTAGGAAGGGAAGGCACATATAAGATCTAAAACCCATAGTGCCAATATCGGTCCGACTATCGGTCGCTCCCTACAAATATCGGCCGATCCGATATTAACCGATATTGCCAATTCGGTCCGATACCGATACCGATCCGATTATCGGTCGCTCCCTAGTTTATATGTCAGTCCATGTGTGTGTCTGTGTGTCAATAGGAAAATCTGTTTGTGTTTATGTAGGTGGAATCGCTTTACTTTATAATGTGATACTTAAGTACGTAATTTGGGGATGAGTCACACAGCAAGCTGGTGACATTTTCATAATCTCTAACTTACATTGTGTTTTGTGTATGTGCTTGATAGTGGTATTTACGTCACTGCAACAAGGGTAGAATATTGATCCATCCAAGTGTGTAGTTATGTCAGTTTCGGCCTCGTTTAATATTTTTTTAGGTCGTAGTTTGAATCCGGACTGGACTAGACTCCCAGATATCAAGGTTTCCCCACGGAGATCCTTGGGCTTTTTTGGCTCTGGAGTATGAGTAGCTAAGTTGAACTTGTATTTGTTTTCTCTGTCACCAGGCATTCCTCAGATGACAGACAATACGTGATAAAGCGAGCAGTGCATACAATGTCTATAATTATATACAACTCTATTACCAAGTCACCAGTCCTAAACAGGGTCTGCTGGCCTACTATGGTACCAAAATGTAAACAATGCCAAGTCAATAAAATTTTCTATGTATATATCTCTTTATTTGTAGACTCTTCCTCGACAATCTCAAGTCGAATACTTTACTCTCTTCTACACGCTTCCAGACACACTCGTGACACTGACCGATCATTCAGTCACTCTCCACACCAATTATCAGTTGCCAGTAATTTCCCACCCTAAAAGGAAGGGGAGGGAACTTCCTAACTTTCTTGCCAGGACCACCTCTTTTCCAACCAGTACCATTTAGGGTGCACAAATCACCCTGTGAGAACGGCGGCCCTGGGGATCACCTTGCTATCTCATCACCTGGCTATCTCATCACCTGGCTATTTCATCAACTGGCTATCTCATCACCTGGCTATTTAATCGTTTGGCTATCTCATCATCTGGCTATCTCATCACCTGGCTATCTCATCACATGGCTATTTCATCAACTGGCTATCATCACCTGGCTATCTCATCATCTGGCTATTTAATCATTTGGCTTTCTCATCACCTGGCTATCTCATCAACTGGCTATCTCATCAGCTGGCTATTCCATCACCTGGCTATTTCATCATCTGGCTATCTCATCCTCCTGGCTATCTCATCATGGCTATCATATCATTTGGCTATCCCATCACCTGGCTATCTCATCATCTAGCTCTCATTGCTCTGGCTTTCTCACACCTAACTATTTAATCATTTGGCTATCTCATCACCTGGCTATCCCATCACCTGGCTATCTCATCACCTGGCTATCCCATCATCTGGCCATCTGACCACCTGGCTATCTAATACCCTATTTTATCATCTGGCTATCTCATCATCTGGTTAACTCATCATATGGCTATCTAATCACCTGGCTATCTTATCATCTGGCTAACTAATCACATGATTATCTCATCATCTGGCTATGCTGCCATCACCCAGCTATCCAATAAACTTTGTATCCCATCCATTGGGTAATGGTTCCAGTTTATATGTTCAACTTCAGAACTAAATAACATTTTATGATTTTTTATATTCTTACTTCTATCTTTCTTTAAAAATAACACTCGACCCTGTAGATTATCAAGATGTAAATATGTAATCCATCTATATGTTAGAGTAACACTATGGATGGAGCTTGGTTGACTACGATATACTGAACTAAATTTATCTTCACATTAGTTGATAAGTACCAAGAGATCAATAAATGATCCACATATCTAGATGGGAACCCATATTTATCTTTTCTTTTTACTAACGATTTTTCGTTCCTTGAATCAATTAATGGCGAAAAGCTAATTGAACGAACGTTGACCAATTTAACATTCCAATTAGACCCAAGCCAAGAACCTTGAACATCAGTATTTAAGCTTTATTAGTTAACACACATTTATTTATTATTTCAAACACTTACTGTCATTTGTGTCACCATATCCAACAATCCTACATTCATTCAAGTCAATGTTAGATACAGGAATGTTCTTATTGAGGACACTGGCTGGCTGTACGGTATCCGGATAAACCCATAGCGGACAAAACCCACAGCTGATAAAGCCCCACTGGACATAACTCTACTTTTTTTTTTAGAAAATCTATTATTTGGCCCCACATTTATTTTAAAATGTAATATATAATATATCGATGTAAATATATATATATATATATATATATATATATATATATATATATATATATATATATATATAAATTAGATGATAAACAGACTAAGAGTATTGAATTTGATACACTAGATTGTGGCTGAAAACAACTACACACAAAACACCACAATTCAGTCATCCCCAATATTTAAACAGAAACAATATCAGCAAACGGCACTCTTCAAAATTTTATTTTTATAAAGTTACATGAAAAAAACACCATTTTTTTTAATCCTAACAAGCACCACCTCTCTAATAGTGTTGGGTAAAAGCATAAGAAGTATTTTAAGTGTGATATGGCAATCCATCAACCTACGCAGAAATTTTATAAAACTACAGAAACTGTATTTTTTTTGTTTAGAAGTACATGTTTTGAGCCTTCGATTATAATTTTTTTTTTCTCTTACATTTATAAAAAATATATTTTTTTAAACCAAGTGAAATTTTATTAAAAAAATTGTAATGAAACTTTTATTTCTGAAACTTTGATCCATTATCAAAATAATTTTCTTGTTGAGAAAAAAAAGCTATCAGTACTTAGATATATATATATAAAATTGGCAACATAAATATTTTACAATAAACATAAAAGAACATATAAATTTTTGAATATCGTAACATTAGCCTTGTAAATGGATATGGTATCCAATAAAAGCGCTCACTGTATGAGCTGATATGAAAAGAGCTGAGAAATAGTAGCCGAACACTAACAAGAGACTGAGCAATAGTTCAATCAGCATATGTGCTGATTAGTTGATACTAGCCTACTGAATCACTCACACACTGTTGAATAATGTGTCTCATAGTCTCTACTGAGCTTTAATTGGTTCTGCTTCTTGCAGCAGAGGAAAAAAAAACTAAAAAACAAAACAAATGGAATGAAATATATAATTTTTATTTCTAAATTTCAGTTAAACATAAATGTCTCAATTCATAAAATACATGTTTCTTTCTTCTTTTGTTTTAAAATAAATATTTAATCAATAATGTTATCAAAAATACTAAAAATACCCATCTTAAGAAATTACCTGCTCATCCTTTCAGTGGAGTAGCGATAGCTTAACTCGCGCCTGGGGGGGCGCAATACCTTTTCAGCGCCCCCCCATTTGAAAACCATATAATATAATATATGTAAAATATACAGTTTGGCGCCCCTATGTAAGTAGCGCCCGTGGCATGATGTCCCCCTTGCACACCTCTCGCTACGCCACTGCATCTTATGTATACCAATCATTGATTTTATTATTCTTATTACATTTCATCACATTTAAGTAGGTACAAATTCTATGTTTGCAGGACTGCTTTTAAATAAATACTATAAACATTACTTTAGAATATGTTTACTGGTTGCTAATGTCTTGTGATAACTGTTCCATAGTGTGTGAAGTACCTGGCTTGTAAGGATGAGATGAAATCTCTTATATATTCTATAAACCACTAATGGGACGGTTTTTAATGGTCCCCTTCTTTCATACCTACCTTAGCCAGTAGTGACCTGAAATATCCATAGGTCGTTACCGGATATCGAACACGGGACCTTCATGATGACAGTCGAACGGTTTTCGGCATGACCATTAATCCAATATAAATATAAGTGTAGATTTGGTTATAGTGGGTTTAATATAGGAGAGGGTGTGAACACATAACGTATATTATTTGATTCTATGTTTATTTAGATTGACCAGTCCGTTTTCTTTTCTTTTCTTTTTTAGGCCTATTCGACTGTCGACCGGAGGGTCCCGGGTTCGAATCTCAGTGAGAACCTTGGGATTTTTTCAGGTCATGGTGATAGTCCCCAAGTCGACCCAGCTTTAAATGGGTACCTGACTTTAAGTTGGGGGGAGTAAAGGCGGCTGAGCGTTGTGCTAACCACACAATCCCTTTATATGCCGAGGTTATAGAAACAGATAAATTCTACACTTCATGTGCCCCGATGACCCATTAGGGTTAAGGGAACTTTACTTTACTTTACTTACTTATTCATTTTAATAAGATTTTCTCATCGAGAAATTGATTAGATTGACTAATGCTTATAATTGTTGCCATATAAAATTCTAAATTTAGAAATTTAACTAAATTGGGAAATTATTTTCAATTTGAAAAACGACGTAGGCCTATACAATTAGAAAAAAAAAAACGTTTTACTTGAATTAGATTTTCTGGCTCATTAAATTTGTATGCATCGATATCTCTATACTTTATTATTGATCGTTAACTCTAAAATCACAGACGTATATTGGCACACTAGGCGACTGCTTTGAGAACTTGCTGCAAAAGGGCCCATGTAATTGTCATTTCTCAAAAATGGGATGCTTAAAAAAATGCATCAAAAGTTAACCTGGCCACAAAACATCTTTTAAAGTTCCCGCATTTAAGGGCTCTATTTATATTATAACAGTTCTGATAATGAAACAACGAATGATTTCGTTATCTTCATTCCAAGTACAGATTGTTATACATTTGAAGTCATTGTCCTTAAGTCATTGTCTTGATGACATCGTGGTCAAATGTATTGAATATACATATTGTGCGACATGTTCGATGACTTCATTTTAAGTCGAAACATAGTTAAATGAGTTATTCATTGCGATATCTAATCGATTTCCTTACGTAATATTTATTCTAAAACAAATTATTCAGATGTGAGATGTTAAGTTTTTTGATAGATTTGGCACACACACACACACACAATTGAATATTTATACAAAAGATAAGCTAAGACAAGAGATTGTCGTATCTTGATGCTTTTCAAGCATAATAACACTACTAGATCGTTATGAACGCTGCACGGGCAGGATAGCGACTGTCAAAACAGCGACTGTCAAAACTGCGACCTCAGATGAGCGACATAATCAGAATGGCGACTGTCATAACAGCGACTGTCAAAATGGCGACCGCATTATAATAGCGACTGTCATAATAGAGACTTTTCTGTCAACTTCAGAGTAAGATACACTCACTACTCAGTGGTAGGACATAGTAAAGGGCTTACAGACTGAAGACTATCCCCTTCGATGTTGTGGTATAAAAGATGTCTAGCTATTAAGATTAGAACAAGTAATGTGGGTAGAAAACAACATAAATGTAAAACATCAAACACTCTAGAAGTAGACCGCGGCCGACGTCGGACAGTCTAATAGAGTCTTTTGAATAAATGAAAAAAAAAATATATTCTATAACATGAAATGAACTCAATGACATATAAAATTTATAAAACATGTCATAGGGACTTTATTGTGGGGGGTGAATTTTTGTTCTACTGTCCCTGTCACCTGGGTGTAACATACAACTAGGTGTAACACACAACTGGGTGTAACCAGACACGCCGATAGGGGGGACAGAAGTCGTTGCCATGGAGCCCGCATCTGTAAGGGGGCCCGGCCGCCCCGACCATGTCAATTTTTTCACGACTCATTGTTTATTAAGGGGCCCGCAATGATGTCCTGCCCTGGGGCCCTTGTTGGCTCTCGGCGCCCGCCCCTGGGTGTAACACACAACTGGGTGTAACACACTACTGGGTGTAACACACAACTGGGTGTAACACACTACTGGGTGTAACACACTACTGGGTGTTAACACACAACTGGGTGTAACACACAACTGGGTTTAACACACTACTGGGTGTAACACACAACTGGGTTTAACACACTACTGGGTGTAACACACAACTGGGTGTAACAATAACTGGGTGTAACACACAACTGGGTGTAACACACAACTGGGTGTAACACACTACTGGGTTTAACACACAACTGGGTGTAACACACAATTAGGTGTGTTTGTGTGTTTTCAGCTGTTGCCAGTTGTCTGATCAATTAGTCGATGTTATGACAATCGCTCTTTTGATAGTCGCTATTTTGAGGTCGCTGTTGTGACAGTCGCTGTTTTGACAGTCGCTATTATGCCCCCGAGCCGTTATGAACATAACAAATACTGTAATACATGATATATACAATGAAATAGTCCACAGGCTGTACTGGAACAAGCCCCATGGCACCACTACATGAATGCGACTCCCATTTCACTTACAAAATGTCTTCACTGATCTCCCTTGAATTTACTGTCTTTACTCGTCAAACTGCCCCGGGAGACAACCCTCTCTACTCAGAGGTCAATGGCCCACGTACCCTCCTCACAGTCATGTTATCCTTGACAAATCATGAACTCACTCTACACTGTCTGACCCGTCATCAAAGCATGCTTGACCTTACCAGAACCAAAGGTCACACCAACCTGCACATTAAAATTCAACAAAAAGGGAATATAACAAATAGCTAGACAAGGGATGATCACTAGGGGAAAGACGGCGATATGCTTTGAATTAAAATTAATTCAAATAAAAGTAATGTCTACGTTTCATCGGTTTAGGTCAGTCAGATTTTTGTTGAATGTCATTCTCATGCCAACTGTAATTAACATTTACTTTAAAGCAAAAGTAAACAACAACAATATCTCCATCAAATCATGTCCTACCACTACAAAATCGAGAGTTGATGTTTTACTTTTTTTTTATCGTTTCTGTTGTTAAATACAGACAAACTTATAAACAGCAGTTATATAACTATAGCTACAGTGAATGATCAGAAAGAACCCGGAGCACTGCATGAGAAACAATCAGCTAACATGTCCTCGGGTGGTAACTGACGACAACGTATTGTTTAAAGCTTTCTTCAAATACACTTCAAGTACCTCGCTGCATTGAGTCAGATATATCCACAGCTCCCAACAGGATGGGTCGAACATTCTTTGGATATTTGCGTTGGCTTCTGTGGCATATGCACTAGTGTACCACTAATATAGGTAAGTTGATAAAGGATGGTACAAGCTTTGAAATGTTGGTGTCTTGAAAAAAAAACATTTCAAAGCTTGAAACATAGATCCTGTATCCAGTGACCTGTTGGTACCATCATTTATATATCTTAACATTAGCGTACAATGAACTTGTTTAATGAAGAAATATACTATACCGTCTATACAACAAATATTTTAATATTTCAGTAAGCACTTAACTTTTCTTAAACCAATGAAATTAAAGAAATATTAAAGGCAAGATTCCGAAGTGTCCACGACAGCCAATTCGTCAATCCTTCATTGTACTGTATTATTGCTCAGTGGAAATCTTTTTTTTTTTTTAATGTTGAACGTAGTTCGTGTTAAACTGTGCGTATTACTGCACTTACATCTGGTAAAAAAAAGTTCTTCGGGTTTCCGAACTTTGTAATCAATATAGAAATGTTATAAGAAGCAGCAAGCAATCCAACATCATCTCGCTTGGATATTGTCCAAATGAGTTGTTCAAGTGACGGTGTTCTCAAACATATACAGGTTATTAGTTAAAACAAGACTCTATTTTGCGTATAACTGACCTAGTTGAACACAGGCCTTGCGTTCTACTCTATGTGCGTTGCTCTCAAGTATCTTTTGTCTGGCACTGGCGGCTTGGTCGGCTCGTCTATGCTCTGGACTCGCGTTTCTACTATGCACTGCTGTATCTGATTGCCCTCGATCTCCGTGTCTTCTCTGAATCAAAGCGTGGTTCCTTTTATATACTGACCATGTCAGCTTATGGGCAATGTCCCTCCAAAGGTCATTGCTTGGATGTTCGAAGTACCCAAGGTACAGAGAATCCACACCCATGGTACAGTGTACCCAATGCTGCTTCTCTTCACCCACCGCTCCAAAATCAAACATAGGTATCCAAGGTGTATCTATGAAGAATTAATCCCTTTGATAGTATATTAACCTTTTATATCGTCAAATTATTTATTGACATTTAATTTTAATTTTCTCTGTGCTACACATGAAAACTTACCTCTCAAAGCTGCTGCCATTGTAATAAAATGAGTTTATCTTGGAAGTTTTTCTTGATTTTTCAATGCTGAAGTAATGTCTAGACTGAAAATATAAAACAAGTGGTGTCAATGAAAAATATATTCATTTTGAGTAAATGGTTGAAATAAGAATGACTTCTTAATAGCAACTGAAATATACCATCACAGTAAAATGTATTTAATAATAACAACATATTGCTATAAATGATCAATACATTGGAACTGATACTAAAAATGAATGCTTAAAGTTTTATATAGTTCTTAATACTTGATATTTATTGTTTAAAAGATCATTAATATTGCTATTAATATAGCTTTATTCTTACTGTTTCATTTAACATAAGCTTAAGCATATTCCGCTATGCTCCAAGATATTGCCATAAGCTCCCAGAAATTGCCATAATCTTCTTCGTATTCCCTTAAGCTCCTGCATATTCGCATAAGCTCCCAGATATTGCAATAAGCTCCCAGATATTGCAATAAGCTCCCAGATATTCCCATAAGCTCCTACATATTCCCATAAGATTCTTCATATTCCCATAAGCTCCCAGATATTCCCATAAGCTCCTACATATTCTCATAAGCTTCTTCATATACCCGTAAGCTCCCAGATATTTCCAAAAGCTCCTACATATTCCCATAAGCTCCTAATATTCTCATAAGCTCCTACATATTCCCATAAGCTCCCAGATATTTCCATAAGCGCCTAGATATTCCCATAAGTTCCCGCATATTCCTATAAGTTCTCATATATTCCCATTCTCTCTCTCTCTCACTCACTCTCTCTCTTACTCTGTCTCTTTTCTTATCTCTCTTTTTCATTAATTAACATATAGTAGAATCTAGTTATGCATGGCAGATGATCATTGCATAGCAGAAAATTGAAACGAAGCTTATAGTCCGTTTCAAGTATTGAGCTTATGGGAATATCTGGGAGCTTATGGCATTATCTGGGAGCTTATGGGAATATGTAGGAACTATTGGCAATATCTGGGAGCTTATCTGAATATGTGCCAAATTTTTTTAACCCTGTCTAATATTTTGCGAATGGGACTACAGGCTTTGTGTTTATTTTCAACCACGTAAGTTCAAAATTTTACGCATCTGTAAATTCTACTACTATTTTTCAATACTTGAAACGGACAATAAGCATCGTTTTAATTTTCAGCTATACAATGATCAACTGCCATGCATAACTAGATTCAACTGTATGTTAATTATCGAAAAAGAGAGATAATGAAAGAGACAGACAGAGAGAGAGAGAGAGAGAGAGAGAGAGAGAGAATGGGAATATATGAGAACTTATGGGAATACGCGGGAACTTATGGGAATACTTGGAGCTTATGGCAATATCTGGGAGCTTATAAGAATATGTAGGAGCTTATGAGAATATTAGGAGCTCATGGGAATAAGTAGGAGCTTATGGAATATCTGGGAGCTTATGGGAATATGAAGGAGCGAATGCGAATATGTAGGAGCTTATGGGATTATGTAGGAGCTTATGGGAATATCTGGGAGCTAATGGGAATTTGAAGGAGCTTATGGGAAAATGTGGGAGCTTATGGGAATTTCTGGGAGGTTATTGCAATATCTGGAAGCTTATGAGAATATGCAGGAGCATATGGGAATATAAAGAAGCTTATGGGAATATCTCAGAGCTTATGGCAATATCTGGGAACTTATGGCAATATCTTGGAGCTTATCGGAATATGTAGTAGCTTATGGGAATATGTAGGAGCCTATGGGAATATTAGGAGCTTATGGAATATGTAGGAGCTTATGGGAATATCTGGGAGCTTATCTGAATATGTGCCAAATGTTTTTAACCCTGTTTAATGTTTGGCGAATGGGACTATAGGCTTTGTGTTTATTTTCAACCTCGTATGTTCAAAATTTTACGCATCAGTAAATTCTACTACTATTTTTCAATACTTGAAACGGACTATAAGCATCGTTCCAATTTTCTGCTATACAATGATCAACTGCCATGCATAACTAGATTCAACTGTATGTTAATTATATAAAAAGAGAGATAAGGAAAGAGACAGAGAGAGAGAGAGAAAGAGGGAGAATGGGAATATATGAGAACTTATAGGAATATGCGGGAACTTATGGGAATATACTGTTGACCTGACTGTCACTTTAAGTATTTCTTGTTTACTGGGTGTTTCTTCAATACAATGATTGGCAGTCCTGTTGTTGGACGGACTGAATGGACTGAAGATAAATAAATAAAAAAAAATTTCTTCGCCCTGCCTCGACTATAACATAAAACATACTTTTCATTGCAAATGTCATATCATATACTGTTATAACTCTGCTTCACCTTCCCCCCCCCCCTTTTCATATAGGACTAATTCACCTCTGCCTATGAGTGGACCTGTACTAATTGTCTCAACAAGGGGTGGTCACATGTTCACTACACACGCACCTACGCCGCACGTGTTCCTTGTCTTACGCTCTATCACCAGTCAATCACTGATTCTCTCCCCTGACAATTCGTACTGTTATGGTGCAGCAGTGCTACAACAACAAACCTATACACCCTTAGGCCGATTTAACTGATCGCTCTGCGCCTGGTAAGGTCCCCCGCAATTTACATTTATATTAATAGTAATAGAAGAAGGGCCTAGCAAGCATCCGTTAAATTGCCCTCCCCCCGCATTTCGTAAGGCCTTCTCTGTAATCACCCAAGGCCTAACGTACTCACATACACCCACAGTGAGTTACCCTGTTACACAAAGGCATCCTTGGATATTTTTTATTTTAATTTCGTAGCTTGGGCTAGGCTCGTTGCTGTTATTTACTGACTGTAACGAAACCAGATACTGTGTACGACACTAACCACACCCATGTCATTCAGTGATGTTATGGTAAAATAAGTAGTAATGGAACGCATGGTGGGACCAAAAAAAAATGAGAGTTGTCGGGACATGAAAAAGTACTGGAACGCGTTCCGGTTCTGAAAAAAAGGTAAGGGACGTCCCTCCACCGCGTTCCCCTCCGAATACGCCACTGATATCATTCGACCAGGCCACGCCAATTTCATTCGGCTTAAGCCACCCCAATGACACACACCCTAAGTCACGCGAATGTCACTCGCATTAAACCACGCCAATGACACACACCCTAAGCCACGCAAATGTCACTCGCATTAAACCACGCCAATGACACACACCCTAAGCCACGCGAATGTCACTCACATTAAACCACGCCAATGACACACACCCTAAGCCACGCGAATGTCACTTGCATTAAACCACGCCAATGACACACACCCTAAGCCACGCAAATGTCACTCGCATTAAACCACGCCAATGACACACACCCTAAGCCACGCGAATGTCACTTGCATTAAACCACGCCAATGACACACACCCTAAGCCACGCAAATGTCACTCGCATTAAACCACGCCAATGACACTCACCCTAAGCCACACCAATTTCATTCGGCTTAAGCCACGCCAATGACACTTACCCTAAGCCACGGGAATGTCACTCGCATTAAACCACGCCAATGACACTCATTTATACTACTAACATACTACTAAGGGTTGCCTCTAAAAATCCCATCTCTTATTTGTATTGACTTATTTTTTCAGAGATACCATTTATCGAATCAGAATTTCAACAACTCTGTGGCCAAACTACAGTCAATGGGTGAAAAAAAAAACATCACGTTGTCAATGTATATATGCAAGTTTGTGTATTTAAGAAATATAGTACTTTTGTGTAGTAATTTCCACCGATCGTTTATAAAAAAAGAATTTAATATATATTATCATTATTTTTATACACATTACTATAATCATAGGTCAACATCATCAAGCCTCCTAATTTCTCATTACATTGTTTACATTTATATGTTACTGTTGTATGCACTATTTATATGCTACTGTTGTACGCACTATTTCAATAATGCATAATAAATTATTCATGCTAGAAAATTTCATCAATACATTATTTTTTTAAATATATTCTATCAATACAGAGTTATGATTTTTGCATTTTACTATGATTAAATTTTCTGCACATCGCTATGTGTGTTGTTTTTGTGTAGTGGGTGGGTAGTTTGTGTGTAGTGGGTGTGTAGTTTGTGTGTAGTTTATGTGTTTTTTGTCAAGTTTAACTTTACTAAAAAAAAAAATTACCTAGTAAATATGTTTCTCTCTGGTGGATTTGGGCATGCCTTCCACCATAGTGTATGTGTGACAGCTAATGAAGGTGTGTAGGAGTGTGTGTATAACCGAGGGGTAGGGGCAAGCCCACCGACATAAATTATGAGTGATTTATTGATTATTGTTTGTTTATTGCTAATTAACCTCCTTAAAAGTTGAGGACAAGGCAGACAAAAGGTGTGTGGAAATCATAAAACGCCAAGCTCACTATATGACAGATACGGCTCACTGTATCACAGTCACGGCTCACTATATGACAGACACGGCTCACTATATAACAGTCACGGCTAACTGTATCACAGTCACGGCTCACTATATGACAGACACGGCTCACTATATGACAGACACGGCTCACTGTATAACAGTCACGGCTCACTATGTCACAGTCACGGCTCACTATATGACAGACACGGCTCACTATATGACAGACACGGCTCACTATATGACAGACACGGCTCACTATGTCACAGTCACGGCTCACTGTATCACAGTCACGGCTCACTGTATCACAGTCACGGCTCACTGTATCACAGTCACGGCTCACTATATCACAGTCACGGCTCACTGTATCACAGTCACGGTTCACTGTATCACAGTCACGGCTCACTGTATCACAGTCACGGCTCACTGTATCACAGTCACGGCTCACTGTATCACAGTCACGGCTCACTGTATCACAGTCACGGCTCACTGTATCACAGTCACGGCTCACTGTATCACAGTCACGGCTCACTGTATCACAGTCACGGCTCACTGTATCACAGTCACGGCTCACTGTATCACAGTCACGGCTCACTGTATCACAGTCACGGCTCACTGTATCACAGTCACGGCTCACTGTATCACAGTCACGGCTCACTGTATCACAGTCACGGCTCACTGTATCACAGTCACGGCTCACTATATGACAGCCACGGCTCACTGTATCACAGCCACGGCTCACTGTATCACAGCCACGGCTCACTGTATCACAGTCACGGCTCACTGTATCACAGTCACGGTTCACTGTATCACAGTCACGGCTCACTGTATCACAGTCACGGCTCACTATATGACAGACACGGCTCACTATATCATAGTCACGGCTCACTGTATCACAATC
This sequence comes from Bulinus truncatus, assembly GCA_021962125.1. NCBI lineage: Eukaryota > Metazoa > Mollusca > Gastropoda > Planorbidae > Bulinus > Bulinus truncatus. The sequence continues at coordinate 3,096,465 of JAGDYQ010000109.1, forward strand.
ACGGCTCACTGTATCACAGTCACGGCTCACTGTATCACAGTCACGGCTCACTGTATCACAGTCACGGCTCACTGTATCACAGTCACGGCTCACTATATGACAGTCACGGCTCATTGTGTCACAGTCACGGCTCACTATATGACAGACACGGCTCACTGTATCACAGTCACGGCTCACTATATGACAGCCACGGCTCATTGCATCAAAGTTACGGCTCAAAAACCTTCTTTATTGGTCGGCGACCCGACTCTGGTCATTAATATTGACCACGCGTTGACACAGGGGAGGTATATTCTGCCAACCAATAGGTTCGACCTTCAATAAGTAAAACTTTCCAGATCCACCAAAAACGAAGTACGTCACGGACGACAACTTCGTCGTTATTCATCGACTCCAGAGTTCAACATGGGGTCATGGGGTCAACAACATAAAGTAGGCGTAACCATACGAACAGAGCATCGAACATCTAGACATTTATAATTCTGATCTCTTTATAATGTTGATTACACAGAACTAAAGGTTAGAACACACACAAGGGCAGAGCATCTCCTTATTTTGTGGATAACACACAACTTATATAGACTAGTACAGTTGTCGGCAAAGTGCGGCTCCAGAGCAGCATGTAGCTCTTTGGCTCCTTAAGTGCGGCTCTGGCATTAGTTTTATTTAGTGTACTTATTAAGTGTAATAAAATTTAGTGTAATAAAAGTTTACTAAACAAGCAAATTTGGCTCCCAATTTTTTTTTTTATTTTTGTAATGTTCATATTTGGCTCTTTGGCTGATAAGTTAGCTGACCACTGGGCTAGTACAAACAGTTATGGACGGAACACCTCTTTATTTTGTGGATTACACAGAACTAAAGACTAAAACACACACATGGACAGAACATCACTTTTACAATGTCGATAACAAAGAACTAAAAACAGGAACACATATGGACGGAACATCTCTTTATAAAGTTGATTACACAGAGCTAAAGACTAGAACAAACACATGGACAGAACATCTCTTTATAATGTTGATTACACAGAACTAAAGACTAGAACACACACATGTGCAAACTACAGCCTACGGGCCAAGTCTTGCCCACCATGCTGTTTGATCCGGCTCGTATTTCACACATCTTCTCTCGTTGACTTTGATGACGTTTACTATTAATTTACATAAATCCGTGTTAATGTTCTCTCTACCAATCGTCTATTGCTAGGTCCCTCACTCTAGTTTAAGAAAAAAATATGTCTGAGTAATAAAATTGTTTTTTTTTTTGTTTGCTTGTTCTATTTAGCAGGTATATTTGGCAGATATGTTACATATCTTATGTATTTCACACATGAATAAAATGAAGTGTAACGTGAACCAGTAAATATGATCACTTTGTTTATGATACGACTTTATTACGCTCAGCACGGCTGTTTCTATGTGACCCCCCTGACCCAGAACGTTTGCCCACCCGAGATTAGATGGACGAAAATGTAATAAAATAATAAATCTAGCTGTAGTAATAACAAGTGGATGGATATGCATGAGGTGACCACTGGTCAGAGCTGCGTTCTGATCTATTGACATCGTAACAAAAAACCCCAAACAATATTTCTCTATAAAACCACACCAATGTAATGTAAGCAACATTTGGTCATGAAATAATAATAACAACTAATTGAACGGAATCATCATCTGTAACAGCCGCATTTGGGTGGAAGGTTGATAAATGAAGATAATGAAAAAAAGCGAAGGCAAAGTGAATAAACTATTTATTTTTATCAATCAATGATATGGATAGGTGGCAGTGTGCCATTGTGCATGGCTAGGGATCGAAAGGTACTGTCTTTGAGTCCTAATGAGTATAGTGATTTTTTTATAAGTAGTCACGAAATAAATCTTAGTATGATTCATCCTTTCTTTAGTGTACTAAGAAAAATAAATTTAACCAGCGAGAAGCATGAAATGTTATACAATTCAACAATAACACAGCAGTCAAATATGGCAAATAAAACAAGAATCTGTCTTCTAGTCATGGTCTGTTCAGGCTCTATGCCCCAAGGTTCACACACGACTTCCACATGTGGTAGTGTGGTCAGAGAATTGTCCGGTGTGTTGAGTTCTAGTTCAGTTATCGAAATGTATGTCAAACTTCAACACTGACATTCAGCAAAATCAGATGAGGCAAAGTAACATTACAAAATACAACCCGCCCTATAGTAGCCTAGACTCAGTGTCCAGGTGAAAGCACACGTTTCAACTGTCCAGGTGTGTGGTCAAGTTTGTGTAGTGTGTTTTCTAGCCTTTAAGAGTGTGCATTTTCTTGCATTTTTTTTCTATCGGATTTCTGATGTACAGCTAGAATTGATTTTATTCCATTCTGTGATGTCACACAGCACAAACAATGTCCAGGTAAGTGTGCAGTGTCTGCATTCTTGTCTTATATGTAAACATCAATACATTTATTTCATCGATCGCAGTATAGTTACTTTGTGCTTTAAGATAAATACATTTTAAATGTAATCTCTACTTGTCCGTTATAGTTACTTCGTGCATTAAAATAAATGCATTTTAAATATAATATCAACTTGTCCGTTATTTGAAATGTATACTTTTTAAAAATGTTTTTTGAGACCGTTGAGCTCATTTGAGATTTATTTATTTGGAATTTTAAACAAAAAGTTTTATGTTTTAACATTCAGGTCAGACTATCAGTTTAGAAATTAATGTAAGACTATCAGTCGGCAGTTCATTTACAACTTAAAATACTGGCCACTTTTAAAATCCTTTCAGATTGATTAATATCATAAAATAATACAATTAGCATACTTGATATTTTAAACAATAATAAACCTGTTTTAAAAAAATCGGACAGTCAAGGCCAGTAACCCTATTTATAGTGAGCAGAGTTCAGGTATACAGGAAAAAAAATATTAAAAAAGAGGGCTAAACATTCTATTTTCCACAAGACCATTCTAACAATTGGACAAGCTATAACTCTTGGAATCATCGTAATAGTTTCAAGAACAAAAAATAATGAACTACCAAAAGTTTTCTTTTATATAATTTCTTATAATTTTTACATTTCCAATTTACACTCAGCTATTAAGGCACAAATGATTCATCTGACCAGACACTTAGCCTTTGGCTACAAGGAAGAAGCAGTATTTTTGTTTTCATTCAATATTAACATGTTATTTTACAAATACTTTTAATAAGTTTTCTTGCCCCTCCTCCCCCCCCCCCCCAGAATTTAAGTTTCTACCAACAAATTTAACCCTTACATTAACGTTAAAATCTTTTAATATGGTACTGGCAACTGTAAACAATTAACATTTCCTCTGCAGAATTTTCCAGCCAAAAAACTTTTGGGATATGAGTAAAATAAATTGGTATTGATTCTGGGACAGCCCTTAGAAGAAACAACATAGGCCTAACTTAATAGATATTAGTCAACCAGAAGAATTATTAACTCTCCAAAGATGCTAGCAATGGTGCCAATGACCATAACATTTAACTACATTAAAAGAAAAATTTTACTGTGAAGCATTTTTGTTTTCAATTAAAAAAAAAAATTCACTTATATTAAGTTGAACTGTTAGCCAGCCTTCCATTAATTTTAAAATTATTCTCTACCAGATGAAGACAAATGATGGTCGGATGACAGTCTGATGCAGTGTTGATTCAGTTACCATTTTTCAGTTACAGTTAGCCTTTCAAATATTTTTCAGTTACTATTACAGTTAGAGTAATTATTAAATTGTTTTTACAGTTACTATTACAGTTAGTAATTTTTTCAGTTACTATATCAGTTATCACTAGTAAAGACGTATGCATCAAAACATATGAAAAATACCGGTATATGAACCAAATATTTTTACAAAACAACAGTGTTGGGTTATCTAATAAAATTTTTTGCTCACTTTCATAAAAGTACGCAATCATATGACGTATGTCAACTCTTGTTCCCCCCTTTCCCTGTCATATTTTGTAACACTTCGCCCAAACGTAAGTCTTGTTTACCCTCCACTACATCCCAAAAAAAAAATACACACAGATATTCACTAATTGTATCATTCAAGGTCATACAGTAGAATTAAGAAATGCCAATCCTATTGTTTCAAGGTCATATCGCTGATGCAATTCATGTAGACGTGACAATTTCTGTGTACGGGTTTTTTTTTTCCTTTTTTTAAAATCTTGTTTGATCTGGTTATAGAATTGGGTTATTTACTGATTTTTTTTTTCTGCAACTCTGTTGTGAAAAAAAAAAACAATGTATCGGCAGCCAAAAAACGGCCGGTCCGATAGTTAACCCATAGTGCCCATATCGGTCTGACTATCGGTCACTCCCTACAAAAATCGGCCGATCCTATATTGACCGATAGTGCCAATATCGGTCTGATATCGAACCGATTATCGGTCACTCCCTAATACATGTAATATTGTAGCGCATTTCTAGAATTTTATTTTATAGCGCATTTTTCAGTTAGTATTATTATTACTATTATTTTTTTCCTATTAGTATTACAGTTACAGTTAAAATGTTTTTTCAATTACAGTTTCAGTTAGTAGTTAACTGAAATCACTTTTTTCAGTTATTAGAGCCATTTCAGTTACAGTTACAGTTAACTGAATCAACACTGGTCTGATGTTGGTGTGAGATGCTTGATCCGAGACATAACTAGCCTGGCCAGAACACATTCGTCCTTGCAACAAGGAAGGGAAAGTATTTTTGTTTTTATTCTCAAAACAAACATTGGTAAGTAACTCATTTTACCAACCCAAGAATTTAAATTTCAACTAATAAGACTAACCATTGCATTCATGTTAAGATGTTTAAATTTGGTATAGGCATCTCTAAAAAAAAAAATATTTCTTCAGAAGAATTTTAAAGCCAAAAACATTTTGGATGGGAGAAGACAACACCTGGTAAAAAAACTGGGACAGCCCTTAAAAGAAACATTATATCTTTATAGATATTAGCCAGCCATAAGAAAAATTAACCCTACACAAATGTCAGCATTGAAACCAATGACCACAACATTCAAATGGTACAAGAAATTAAAAGAACATCCTACATAAACAGAAAAATTTGAGAGTAAAGCATTTTTGTTTTCAATTAAAAAAAAAAAATCTTTTATAGGCTACCAGGTTTGAAGCAAAAAAAACAACAACAAATAAATGAAAATTGACCACAACATCCAACAAGTACCAAAAATTTAAAGATCATCCTACATTAACAGAAATATTTTATGGCTAAGTATTCTCATTTTTTGATAATGAAAAACTTTTAGTATCATTAAGTTTTTCATGTTAGCTAGCATTTAATTAATTTTAAGAACCAATTGTTCCAGGTTACCCAAATGATGGTCTGATGACAGTCTTTTGTTGGAATGATGTGTTTTAGCTCATGGTAATAATGAATCAATAGCTTCAAAAGCAAGATGTGAAGGAAAGGAAAGTATTTTTGTTTTGTTTTCAAAATTTAATTATAATTTTTTACTATGTAACATGAGCTTCTATTAACACTACTAATCCATGCATTCATGCATATATTTTAAAATTTGTACAGCCATTTATCCAAAAAATTTTTTTTTACCATTTTTGAAGCAAAAAAAACAACAAATGAACGAAAATTGACTTAAAAAAGTTGGCAAAAAAACTGGTTGAACATTAGAAGGAACAATATATTAAATATATGACCCATCAAGAAAAACATTCCCCTATACCTAGCAAAGATGCCAATGACCATAACATCCAACAAGTACCAGAAATTTAAAGATCATCCTTCATAATCAGAAATATTTTACAGTTAAGTATTCTCATTTTTTGATAATAAAAAAACTTTTAGTATTATTAAGATTGCATGTTAGCTAGCCTTCAATTAATTTTAAGAACCAATTGTTCCAGTTGACCTAAATGATGGTCTGATGACAGTCCACTGTTGGAATGATGTGTTAGCTCATGGTAAAAATGAATCAATAGCTTCTGGCAAGATGTGAAGGAAGGGAAAGTATTTTTGTTTTATTTTTCAATAAAATAATGGTAAGTAACCTTTTTTTTACAAATATTTTCAAACTTAAATTATATTTTTTACTTTGTAATTTGAGCTTCTATTAACACTACTAATCCATGCATTCATGCATATATTTTAAAATTTGTACAGCCATTTATCAAAAGAAATTTTTTTTACCAGGTTTGAAACAAAAAAAAAAACAAATGTATGAAAATTGACTAAAGAAAGCTGGCAAAAAAACTGGTTGAACATTAGAAGGAACAATATATTAAAGATATGAGCCATCAGGAAGAACATTCCCCTATACCTAGCAAAGATGCCAATGACACATCATCCAACAAGTAATAGAAATTTAAAGATCATCCTACATTAACAGAAATATTTTACGGTTAAGTATTCTCTTTTTTTGATAATAAAAATCTTTTAGTATTAATAGGGCTGCTGATTAAACTGCGTTAATTTGCGATTAACGCGTCAAAAAACTTTTGCGATTAAATTTTTTAACGGAAAACCTAAATGCGTTAATTTGACCCAAATACTGAATGTTCAAGAAATCGATAATAGTATTTAATTCAACAAATTTGAAGTTTATAGGTTTGTTCACTTATTAAGTAGATCTACCGCCCCACCCTGTCGCAGCCGGCACACACACACTCACCCCCAGGTATGTCGACAAAATCCCCACTTGTAATATAAATGAAGATGTATTTGTTTTATAGCCCTACGACAAGTAAACTTCCTGCTCTATTCCCGGTCGATGTAAAAAGAGAAAATTTTCATTCACTAGTTTACATTATATACTGTAATGTATTGTTGAAGTCAACTTGAAGGTAAAAAAAAAAATAAGTGTATCATGAGCCAGGTTATAATTAGATCAAAATAACGAGATTCTAGAAATTTTGTATCATCATTTTTTGCGCAAATTTTTTTATCGCTTTAATAGTTTCATATACATGACACCTGTCAATCAAGGCCTAGACTGTACACGAGACAGTGGCTGTATTTTTCAGAATTTTTGTGACACTGAGCTAAATTTAATATTTTATATAGGGCTGTTTTTTAACTGCAATTAAAGCGTAATTAATGCGTTAAAAATATGCGACTACATCAAAATGCCTTAAATTTTAGCCAAATGTCATTCCAGTAATCAGTAATTAACCCAATTCTATAACCATAACCAGATCAGACAAGATTTAAAAAAAAGCAAAAAAAAAAAAAATACCCCGAACACAGAAACTGTCACATCAACATAAAATCATAGCAGTCACATGGCCTTGAAACAATAGGAGTGTCATTTCTTAATTCTAATTATGACCCTCAATGATACCATTAGTCAACATCTGCAGTAGCGTGCTCCTAGTTTGATTGACAGGTGCCATGATTTGGAAAAATGGGACGGGGGGGGGTACGGTGGTTGGGTAAGCTATAAGTAACGTCATCTTTGTGGGGAACGAAGCTGCTAAGTGTGTCAAAAATCTAACAGGATGGGAAAGGTGGGAATAAAAAAAACGCGTTAATAATAAGTGAGCAAGTACTTTCTGGCTATACTATTATTTTATGAAGGAAAATGCACATGAGATAGAAATGACGTGTCTATTTTGTTAGACATACGTGGGGGGGGGGGGCAAAGTGTAGCAAAATACGACAAGGATAGAGGGGAGAGAGGATGAAATACGTCATTATCTCGGAACCTATGGTACGAGAATAACACTTGTTTGGCATGGTTGTTGATTAAAAAAAAACTCGCATCACTTGACGTGATGGATACATGTCAATAAACTGGTCTCAATAACTAACTCAACAGACATATGTGCTAATGCTTAATAAATCTGTTACAATTAATTATACCTCTTTCGTAAATTAATCTGACTTGTTTATTATACCAATTTTTTGCTATGATATTATGACTTACTAGTCTGAATACAAACAAAATGTATTATATTGTTTCGATTAAAAAGTGCGTTAATTTGCGATTAAAATTTTTAATCATGCGTTAATTTCGATCATTTTTTTAATCGAACAACAGCTCTACTAAAAAACAAACATTTTTCCCTTGACAGGTTTTTCAAGCCAAAATGCAGATGAATGGGAGTAAAAAAAAAAGCTCGGACTGAAACTGGAGAAGCCCTTTAAATATATCAAAATGGATATGAGCCAGCCAGAAGAATATTTAACCCTCCACCAATACCAGCAATGATTCTAATGAGAACACCAATCAACAAATACCTGAGCATTCAAAGACCATCTTACATTAACAAAAATATTTTACGTTGAAGTATTTTTAGTTCAAATAAAAAAAAATATTTAATTTATTAAGTGAAACTACCAGATGATAACATATGATGGTCTGATGACAGTCCCCTAATGGTGTGAGATGCTAGCTCCCTCCTGGCTATGTATAATTCAATCGACACACTTTTCTGAATGCAAGGGAAATAGATAAATAGCCCTCCCCCCTTCTTTTTACAAATATTTTCTATAATTGGTTGCATATATTTTTATTTTTTAATTTTTCAATACAAATTCTGCTAACCAAAAATAATATTTTGCATTATTGGCAGATTTCAAACACCAGTCAGCTCCATGTGAGTGCAATATAGATGTGAAAGAAAAAGAAAAGAAGCTCGGACTGGTACCTGGGACAGCACCCTTAGCAGAAACCATTTATTGTAAAGATTTGAGCTGACAAGAAGGAAAAAAAAACTTGTGTCAACATTTTTCCCAATGACCACATCAGCAGACGAGCAACAAGAAAATAAAAGAATGGTCTGACCTGACACTGAATAATGAAATGTTAGCTACCCCATTGTAAAGAAGGGGAAGTATTTTTGTTTTTTTTACATTTAAGCATGGTAAGTAAGCCATTTTTGTTTTACAAATATTTTTTTTTTAAATTAATTTATTCCCCCCTCCCTCCTCCATTTAGATCGAGTATTTAACTAACACTACTAAAACTACTTACCCTTTGAATCATGTTATATTTTAAAGCTCTGTAAAAAAAAACATTTTTCCCTTGACAGGTTTTTCAACCCAAAACGCAGATAAATGGGAGTAAAAAAAAAAGCTTGGACTGAAACTGGAGCAGCCCTTTAAATATATCAAAATGGATATGAGCCAGCCAGAAGAATATTGTACCCTCCACCAAATGCCAGTAATGATTCTAATGAGCACAACAATCAACAAGTACCTGAGCATTCAAAGACCATCTTACATTAACAAAAATATTTTACGGTGAAGTATTTTCAGTTCAAATAAAAGAAAAAAATATTTAATTTTTTAAGTGAAACTGTTAGCCAGCCTTCTATTAATTTTAAGCCTGTTCTCTACCAGATGATAACATATGATGGTCTGATGACAGTCCCCTAATGGTGTGAGATGCTAGCTCCCTCCTGGCTATATATAATTCAATCGATACACTTTTCTGAATGCAAGGGAAATAGGTAAATAGCTCTCCCCCCTATTTGTTACTAATTTTTTCAATAATTGGTTGCATATATTTTTATTTTTTTAATTTTTCAATACAAATTCTGCTAACCAAAAATAATATTTTGCATTATTGGCAGATTTCATACACAAGTCATCTCCATGTAAGTGCAATATAGATGTGATAGAAAAAGTAAAGAAGCTCGGACTGGTACCTGGGACAACACCCTTAGCAGAAACCATTTATTGTAAAGATTTGAGCTGACAAGAAGGAAAAAAAAAACTTGTGTCAACATTTTTCCCAATGACCACATCAGCAGACGAGCAACAAGAAAATAAAAGAATGGTCTGACCTTACACTGAATAATGAAATGTTAGCTACCCCATTGTAAGGAAGGGGAAGTATTTTTGTTTTTATTACATTTAAGCATGGTAAGTAAGCCATTTTTGTTTTACAAATTTTTTTTTTTAAATTAATTTATTCCCCCCTCCCTCCTCCATTTAGATCGAGTATTTAACTAACACTACTAAAACTACTTACCCTTTGAATCATGTTATATTTTAAAGCTCTGTAAAAAAAAACATTTTTCCCTTGACAGGTTTTTCAAGCCAAAACGCAGATAAATGGGAGTAAAAAAAAAAGCTTGGACTGAAACTGGAGAAGCCCTTTAAATATATCAAAATGGATATGAGCCAGCCAGAAGAATATTTAACCCTCCACCAAATGCCAGTAATGATTCTAATGAGCACAACAATCAACAAGTACCTGAGCATTCAAAGACCATCTTACATTAACAAAAATATTTTACGGTGAAGTATTTTCAGTTCAAAAAAAAAAAAATTTATTTAATTTATTAAGTGAAACTGTTAGCCAGCCTTCTATTAATTTTAAGCCTGTTCTCTACCAGATGATAACATATGATGGTCTGATGACAGTCCCCTTATGGGGTGAGATGCTAGCTCCCTCCTGGCCATGTATAATTCAAGGGACATACTTTTCTGAATGCAAGGGAAATAGGTAAATAGCCCTCCCCCCTTCTTTGTTATAAATATTTTCATAAGTGGTTGCATATATTTTTATTTTTTAATTTTTCAATACAAATTCTGCTAACCAAAAATAATATTTTGCATTATTGGCAGATTGCAAACACCAGCCAGCTCCATGTAAGTGCAATATAGATGTGATAGAAAAAGAAAAGATGCTCTGACTGGTACCTGGGACAGCACCCTTTGCAGAAACCATTTATTGAAAAGATTTGAGCTGACAAGATGGGAAAAAAACTGTTGTCAACATTTTTCCCAATGACCCCATCAGCAGACGAGCAACAAGAAAATAAAAGAATGGTCTGACCATACACTGAATAATGAAATGTTAGCTACCCCATTGTAAGGAAGGGGAAGTATTTTTGTTTTTATTCCATTTAAGCATGGTAAGTAAGCCATTTTTGTTTTACACATTTTTTTTTTTAAATTAATGTATTCCCCCCCTCCCTTCTCCATTTAGATTGAGTATTTTACTAACACTACTAAAACTACTAACCTTTGGAATCATTTTATAATTTAAAGCTCTGTAAAAAACAAACATTTTTCCCTTGACAGGTTTTTCAAGCCAAAACGCAGATGAATGGGAGTAAAAAAAAAAGCTTGGACTGAAACTGGAGCAGCCCTTTAAATATATCAAAATGGATATGAGCCAGCCAGAAGAATATTTAACCCTCCACCAAATGCCAGTAATGATTCTAATGAGCACAACAATCAACAAGTACCTGAGCATTCAAAGACCATCTTACATTAACAAAAATATTTTACGGTGAAGTATTTTCAGTTCAAATAAAAGAAAAAAATATTTAATTTTTTAAGTGAAACTGTTAGCCAGCCTTCTATTAATTTTAAGCCTGTTCTCTACCAGATGATAACATATGATGGTCTGATGACAGTCCCCTAATGGTGTGAGATGCTAGCTCCCTCCTGGCTATATATAATTCAATCGATACACTTTTCTGAATGCAAGGGAAATAGGTAAATAGCTCTCCCCCCTATTTGTTACTAATTTTTTCAATAATTGGTTGCATATATTTTTATTTTTTTAATTTTTCAATACAAATTCTGCTAACCAAAAATAATATTTTGCATTATTGGCAGATTTCATACACAAGTCATCTCCATGTAAGTGCAATATAGATGTGATAGAAAAAGTAAAGAAGCTCGGACTGGTACCTGGGACAACACCCTTAGCAGAAACCATTTATTGTAAAGATTTGAGCTGACAAGAAGGAAAAAAAAAACTTGTGTCAACATTTTTCCCAATGACCACATCAGCAGACGAGCAACAAGAAAATAAAAGAATGGTCTGACCTTACACTGAATAATGAAATGTTACTTCCCCTTCCTTACAATGGGGTAGCTATTTTTGTTTTTATTACATTTAAGCATGGTAAGTAAGCCATTTTTGTTTTACAAATTTTTTTTTTTAAATTAATTTATTCCCCCCTCCCTCCCCTCCATTTAGATTGAGTATTTAACTAACACTACTAAAACTACTTACCCTTTGAATCATGTTATATTTTAAAGCTCTGTAAAAAAAAACATTTTTCCTTGACAGGTTTTTTTCAACCCAAAACGCAGATAAATGGGAGTAAAAAAAGCTTGGACTGAAACTGGAGAAGCCCTTTAAATATATCAAAATGGATATGAGCCAGCCAGAAGAATATTTAACCCTCCACCAAATGCCAGTAATGATTCTAATGAGCACAACAATCAACAAGTACCTGAGCATTCAAAGACCATCTTACATTAACAAAAAATATTTTACGGTGAAGTATTTTCAGTTCAAACAAAAAAAAATTATTTAATTTATTAAGTGAAACTGTTAGCCAGCCTTCTATTAATTTTAAGCCTGTTCTCTACCAGATGATAACATATGATGGTCTGATGACAGTCCCCTAATGGTGGTGAGATGCTAGCTCCCTCCTGGCTATGTATAATTCAATCGGACACACTTTTCTGAATGCAAGATTCATTTTGTTCCTACAACAGTAAGAGATGACAGACAGATTCATTTTGTTCCTACAACAGTAAGAGATGACAGACAGATTCATTTTGTTCCTACAACAGTAAGGGATGACAGACAGATTCATTTTATTCCTACAACAGTAAGAGATGACAGACAGATTCATTTTGTTCCTACAACAGTAAGGGATGACAGACAGATTCATTTTATTCCTACAACAGTAAGGCGATGACAGACAGATTCATTTTGTTCCTACAACAGTAAGGCGATGACAGACAGATTCATTTTGTTCCTACAACAGTAAGGGATGACAGACAGATTCATTTTGTTCCTACAACAGTAAGGGATGACAGACAGATTCATTTTGTTCCTACAACAGTAAGGGATGACAGACAGATTCATTTTGTTCCTACAACAGTAAGGGATGACAGTAAAATATACTATTTGCATTCATTTTGTTGAAAATATACTATTTGCATTCATTTTGTTTAAAATATACTATTTGCATTCATTTTGTTTAAAATATACTATTTGCATTCATTTTGTTTAAAATATACTATTTGCATCCATTTTGTTTAAAATATACTATACTATTTGCATTCATTTTAGTTGAATTGAAAAAAAATGCTTCACCGTAAACTATTTCTCACAATGTAGGCTGGTTTTTGACTTTCTTGTACCAGTTGAATGCTGTGGTTATTGGCACCATGGCATGGATCAGTGGAGTGTTAGCTTTACAACCAACTGGCTAATACCCATTATAATATATTGTTTCTTCAAAATAAAGTCCCAGTTTCAGTACCAGTTTCATTACATCCATCCAAATCATTTTGGCTTGAAAAATCTGCAAAGGAAATATTTAATTTTTCAGAATTGCCAGAAAAAATTGTAACATATTAACATAAATGCAAGTGTTAGTCGTTTTAGTAAAAACTTTCAATCTAAAGGGTAAGGGGTGGGGGAGAGAAATAAATTATTTAATGAAAATATTTGTAAAACAAAAATGGGTTACTTACCATGTTTATATCGAATAAAATAAAAATACTTCCCCTTCCTTACAATGTAGCTAAGGGCTAGTGTGTCACCCTTGACCAGTTATGACCAGGAGCTATGATCAAACACCAAAAGCATCTGTCATCAGACCATCATTTGTGCTCATCTAGCAGAGAACATGTTTAAAATTAATGGTAGGCTGGCTAACAGGCCCACTTAATATAACAAAATAAAATTTTACTTGAATTGAAAAAAAATGCTTCACCGTAAACTATTTCTCACAATGTAGGCTGGTCTTTAAATTTCTTGTACCAGTTGAATGCTGTGGTTATTGGCACCATGGCATGGATCGGTAGAGTGTTAGCTTTTCTTCCAACTGGCTAATACCCATTATAATATATTGTTTCTTCAAAAAGAAGTCCCAGTTTCAGTACCAGTTTCATTACACCCATCCAAATTTTTTTGGCTTGAAAAATCTGCAAAGGAAATATTTAATTTTTCAGAGTTGCCAGAATTGCCAGAATAAAATTGTAACATATTAACATAAATGCAAGTGTTAGTCCAATAAGCATCTGTCATCAGACCATCATTTGTGCTCATCTGGCAGAAGACATGTTTTAAATTAATGGTTGGCTAGCTAACAGACCCACTTAATATAACCAATGAATACAGAAATGTTTCACCATAAAATATTTCTTTTATGTTTGATGGTCTTTGGATTTCTTGTACCAGCTGAATGTGTTTGCTATTGGCACCAGTGCTGGGATATGTTGTGGGTTATCCTTTCTTCTTGCTGGATAATTTCAATTATTTTATAATATTCTTTTAAAGGATTTTCCCAGTTTCAGTACCAGTTTTCTTTTTTAACTTTCAAAACATTTTCTCTTGAAAATACGCAGATGAAATGTTGACTATTTTTTTAGTGCTGTCAGTACCAAATTTTAAAAACTTAACATGAATGCAAAGATTAGTCCTGATAGTAGAAGGGTATTCATTGAAGATATGTTTAAAACTAAAATGTTTTTTTACATTTTTATATTGAATAAAAACAAAAATACTCCCCATTGCTTACAGTGTAGACTAGGGCTAATGTGTCTAGCCGGTCCAATCTTGTTTTTCTTATATCAAGTGTCATTTTAAAAATGTTTTTATTTGTTATATTTTTAACCACTGCTACCAAATTAGTTATTTATTTATGTCTTGTCTCTGCTTATTATTTTAAATTATCATCAAGTATTATTTTCATTTTTCATGTTCACTTATAAATCACAAGATTTTTGGATGGTCTTTGTTCATTTATTAATATATAAATCCACAAGATGAACAGTGAATAAAAGTATAAATACATATTTACAAATAACAGAAATTTACAATATGAATAGTCAATATTATCACTTAAATACACCTATCTTTAACATCTCAACTGCTTAATATCACACTCTAACCTCCCAGCTCCTATATTCACACAACATTGTACAACACAACTTTATCCTTAGCTGCCCTAGCACTCACTGTCCCTTATTCTTACTACTTTACCACTGGTCAGCATTTTTAATAGTCCTCATTTTCTCCACCTCTAGCACACTTTTTCATATTGAACACAAACTCACAACATGCACTGGCCAAATATTATAACAGAGTTATGACAGCTATAAGTAGTGAATGTAACAAAAAAGTTTCTAAAATTACAAGAAATAATAAAAAAAAACTTTTTTTTTGGTTCTTATAACAATTACGCTGATTCCCACAGAGTTTTAACTTGTCCAATACTTAGAATAGACTTTTGGACAGTTGGATCTTTAGCCTCTTTCCAATATTTCCTTTCCTGTATACCTGAACCTGCATGGTTCACTATTTAAAGGGGTTATCGGCCTTGACCGTCCGATTTTATTTAAACATGTTTATATTTGTGTAAAATAACAAGTATGCTTATTCTATTATGATATGGTATTAATGAATCTTAAAGGATTTTAAAAGTCGCCCGAACTTTTAAGTTGTGAAACGATAGACTGATATTGTAATTATTCAACTGATAGTCTGACCTTATTGTTAAAACATAAAACTTTTTGTTTAAATTTCTTAAATAATCTCAAATAAGCTCATTAGTCTCAATAAACATTTATTAAAAGCATTCACTTCAAATAACGGATAAATTGATTTAAAACTTATTTATTGTTATGCACGAAGTAACTATACTGTAATCGACGCAAAATAAAATGCATTGTTGTTGTATACACATAAAATGAGAAAGCAGACATTGCACACTTACCTGGGAGTAGTTTGTTCTGTGTGCCATCCCTAATGGTATCAAAACAATTCAAGTTGTACATTTGTAATCCGTTAGAAAAAAAATGCAAGAATATGCACGCACACAACATAGACCACACAGCTGAACAGTGTGCCGTAAACTGGAGACTGGGCCTACTATAGGGCAGGTTTTGTTTTGTAATGTTACTTTTCCTCATCTGATTTGGCTAAGAGTCAATGTTTGAAGCTTGACATACACTCAGATAACTTAACATCGTGAACACAAATAGCACACCTGGACACAACACGCTGGACACATCTCTGACCACACAACCAACTGTAGAAATATTGTGTGAACTGGCGTGCACGTAGCCTAATAGAATACAACTAGAAGACGGATTTTTTTTGTTTTTTTCGCCATATTAGACTGCTGTGCTATTGAAGAATTGTATAATATTTATGGCTACTTGCTGGTTTAAATTTATTTTTTTTCTTTAGAACACCTAAGAAAGGATGAATTATACTACGATTTATTTTGTGAATAAATAAAAAAAAACTTTCACCGCGATAATGGACTTCTCGAGACTCGAACACAGTACCATTCGATCCAAAGCGATGCTTAATACCACACGGCCACCTATCCGCTACAAAATTCTCAAAAAAAAAAAAAAAATTAGTCTATTCACTTTGCCTTCACTTATTACGTTATCTTCATTTACCAATTGGCAAAATGCACATCATCATAGCAATACTATCTTGGTGAGCTGCCAGACAACATTGGCGGTGGAAGATTGCACAGTACATTAGTGAATGGCAACCAGCAGATATCGTCACGACTTGGCCAAGTTAATCTGTTTGTAGGTGTTCTGTTCATGAACTTGACCAATATATCTTGATGTTCAACAAAGTGTTCTGTTATGCACCCAATAAAACAATCTCTGCCAAGTTTCTTCTCCAGAAGAATGCAGGCACTTGTATTTATGCCAGTGTTACTAGCCATAGTGTCGAAACACATGAACTTGATGCTATCAGCAATGTTCCTTTCTTGAATAAGATTAAACACGGCAGTTGCCTCGGCCTCTCCAGTTCCATTTGGCAATTTCGGTACTCCCAACAACTTCATTGTTCCATCACCGGATACCAGAACAGCAAGACGATCAATTAACTCTTTGGATGCTAATGCAGGCAACATTTTCCCATCCCAATGCGCAGTTAATGGGCAGTTTGGATGAAACGATGCATGAATATCTGTAGCTGCTGCTTCACGATGTTTACGTTGACTATGTCTGACTGATTCCATGTTAATCGCCAGGGCTGCAGTACTGTGGCCAAGTGATTCTGCTGCTGCTGGAATTATGTAAACTTCGTTCTTGTCATTGATTTTACTTCTGTAAAATGCAGATACCAAAGCTGGACTCACAATATATATAAAAGCGATTTGGGCTCTGCGTTAAATCGAGAGTAAAGAATTTATACAACAGTATTCCAGTTTAAATACAATCATGAAAAAAATCGGATCTGCCCGAAACCAAAAAATAACCTATCAAGCCTAAGGGGATATAACTCTATGCAAAGGTTTTGCAGGGTACAGCTAGTATAAATATATTCTCAAAGTTTCACAACGCTTTAGTGAAGTTTAAAGATTTCATTTCAATTTTTTAAAAATTATTTACAGCTGATTAATTAAATGACAACATAGTTCAATACTTGTACACTTACATATTAGTTTATTTTTTATTTTTTTTTAATTTTTATGAAATAACAGGACGACGGGGAAAGTGAGACCAAAAGACAGATACTCAAGCAGAAGAAAACAGAAGGATTAAAAGACACACGCACAAACATACACACACACACACACACACAAACGATGGTAAGGTATTGGGGTAAGAACCAGTCCGGCAGATTTTTTTTAACGTAGATTACATACAAAGATGTAGATTTTAAAAATAGTATAACACCCAATTACTAATAAATATAATGTTATATATTTGATAGTGGAGCTGGTGGCCGAATGGTGTAGATACTCGACTGTCGACCTGAGAATCCTGGGTTCTATCCACGGTGAGGACCATGGGAATTTTTCCAGGTAAAATTTCTTTCAAAGTCGTCCCACAAGTTCACCCAGCTTTAAATGGATACTTGACTTTAAGTTGGGGAAGTAAAGGTGGCTGGGCGTTGTGCTAACCACACAATTCCTTCATATGCCGAGGTTATAGAAACAGATGAATTCTACACTTCATCTGTCCTGATGGCCCTCTAGGGCTAAGGGAACTTTTATATATTTGATGTGTGTGTGTGTGTGTTTGTGTGAGATCATCGTATAGCCCCCCCCTATACACACACACACACCATAATTAAGCCTGGGGGGGTCCCTAATACTGGTAGGGGTCCCTAATACTGGTAAGACGGCCCTACCTTATTAACACTACGGCCATTTTTTTTAACTATTTGATCATTTTTAGTTTTTATTTATATTTCAATAAAAAGCGTTGCCAAACGCCCCCCCACACACACAGAGACATCACTACTGACGCGGGGAGGGGGGTATCAATACATGGGCTGCATGCCTCATCGATTGCTTCAGTTCAACCCTTTAATGTGACTTTCGCAGTGGGCCCCCACTGCAGCTACAATCTAGGGCTCCTGATAGTACAGGCCTCTCTGCCCCTCTCCACCTTCCACCCATTAAAAAAAAAAGGCTCGCTGCTCCTGAAAAGTGTTCGAGCCTATTTTCGCTCACGACGGGCATGCCTCAGTATTAACGGTCTTAAAATACTGCCAAGACGACTCTGTATTAACGGTCTTAAAATACTGCCAAGACGGCTCTGTATTAACGATCTTAAAATACTGCCAAGACGGCTCTGTATTAACGGTCTTAAAATACTGCCAAGACGGCTCTGTATTAACGGTCTTAAAATACTGCCAAGACGGCTCTGTATTAACGGTCTTCTGTAAATACTGAAAATAGCTAAACAGTTTTGCGTTAAAAAAAAATCCAAAACTGTTTCCACCCAACCTCTCAGCGGCGCCCACAATTACGACGCTCAACGGGCCTAGCCCTTCCCCCACTATCCCACCCACTCGCCCCTTGGTCTCCTAGCCTTAAAATTCAGGTGTGTGCTGCATATCATACATACAGCGCCATTACAAAAATAGCATAACACTGTAAATTTTACTGGTTCTACACACACACACACACAGAGATGACAGTAACGACGAGAAAACCGGTTCTGACGCCAACTTGTGGGGAGGAGGGGGGGGTGGATGGGGAAATGGATTCACACACTGGGGAATTTACACGCCTGTATACTAGTCCACACAACCTTTCTCCATTCACGCCCCCACCCCCTTTTTTATACCAATATTGTCTCTGAATCAAAACACCCGAATACCTAGAGGGGGCAAGAGTCTCTTTGTTGTTGTCAAGTCTTGTTTTGATTTGATTGTGTATATACTTGCGCCAAAAAAAAAAATCCGCTTGTTGTTGATGTATTCCCCATCGGTTATTTATTTATTGATTCCCCTGCGCGACATGGTAAGTAAACAAAACCACGTTCATTTTTTTTATTGACATAGTTTATTACAAAATGACATTTCCCTGAATTATAAGCTTGAATAAGTTAATGTGTCTGAATAGGAAGAAAGTTACAGCATGTAGATGGAACATTAGTTGTACAACAAAACAGCCTTCTATTTATCTTCTTCTTCCTTTTGGCTCTACAGCCAATTTAGGGCCCTGGCCTGCTATACTACTCTCTAAAGCCCATTTAGGGCCCTGGCCTGTCATACTACTCTTCTCCACTTTTCCCGATCCATGGTCTTCTTCCTCCATTCTTTCACTCCTATTCAGAGCTATACGAACTGTGTGAAGAACCAAATATAACAGCTGAAATTAAAATAAATAGATTGAGGTGGGTAGGGCACATAGAAAAAATGGAAAACAACAGAGGTCTAAAGGCAATATATAAGGCAACACCCAATGAGTAAAGGCCTAAAGGCAGACCAAGAAGCAGATGGTTGGAGGAAGTGGAGAAAGACCTTCTACTTATACAAACAAATATTGTCACAGAGCAGGCCCACCGACAGAAATTTCGGGCCCCTGAGCAGGGCTGTCACGGGCCCCCCGTGCTGATAATAATATTTTCAAAAGTTGAGTCCGGGCCCCTAAAACTCGCCGGGGCTCTGGGCTTTTTACCCCCCTGCCCCCCTCCCTCTCGGCGGCACTGTCCCAGAGTAGGACAGAATGGGCAGCCGACAATCCCTGCCCTGTGTGGCCCACACTGTCCAAACATTTCCCGCTAATTTCTAGGTCATCTTATAGCAGATTACAGTACCAACAGGGCGGCGACAATGCACTGAGTCGTTGACACTTTTTCGGTACAAAGTGTAACTGGTTGAAATATGATGTGAACCCACGCGGACCACACTCGTGTAACGCTGTCAGTGTTGATGGACTGGATGGAGATACAAGAGTTAACTCGGTGGCTGCGAGATAGTGAGTCCGACATGCGTGGTGCAGGGTACGAGTTCGAAACCCAAATAAAGCCTGTTGTTTATGTCTTCCTTGGACTATCCTTCATTCACACACACCTTCCCTCGCCCTCCGCCCTCCGACCATGACCAGTTGATCAGGGGAAACCGAGAGTGCTCCGACTTTGGGGCCACAATTCGAGCATTTAATTAAACAAAAGGTCAGCAACTGCAATTATGCGTGAAATTTAAACGAGATACAAGAAATGTCTGGACGAAAATGTAACCGTTGCATTTTAAGATTTTTTAATATTTTTTTTCAATAATGATAACTTATATTCTTATCAAAACCACAGTTCCATAGTTCCACATTATCTGATAAAAGCCATGTTCCTACATACATTCTGATAAAAGCCATATTCCTACATACATTCTGATAAAAGCCATATTCCTACATACATTCTGATAAAAGCCATATTCCTACATACATTCTTATAAAAGCCACAATTCGATATGCTCTTATGAAGAACAACAGTTCTATATATTCTGACAAAATCCACTGTTCCATTCATTATGATTACAGACAGGCCTGCTACTGTACTCTCTGCCTAGCTGATAAGTATTTCACCATAGATCAAATTTTTTTGTTTGGACTATGCACTGTGCCATAGTTTAATAATAGACTTCAGCACCAAAGCAAATTTTATTTACTTTCTTTTAACGCTTGACTTGATAAGAAATCCTGTCACCTCCCCCAAGAATCCATTATCAAGTTTCTGTGGTCAGAGATAAAGTTTTGTTGATCTTTTTATGTAAAAAAATCTGATCTATAAATGAATACAGGACTGGCATTCCAACAACAAGAGCTTACACACAAGGTTGACCTTAAAAAAATTTTTTTATTAAAAATAAAAAGTTTCATAAAGTTTGTTTGTAGATATAAATGGGGAGAGGGGGGGGAGGGCTTCCTCTTGAGTTTCCCAAACACATTCAACACCCACACGTCTATCGTGTCTTCATGACATCTGTAATCTGTAGCACACACACACACACTCACTCACACACACACACCATCATGGGATATAATTGTCCCATCTATACAAATACATTTAGCATATGGATAGCGACCCCCCTCCCGCCCCCGCCCCCCCACGCACACCCACACCCACCCCCACACAGAGAGAACACAACAGAAATAAAATTGGTTCATGCTTTCATTTCAACTGTTCAAGCGTTGCAAATGTGCTGTTCATTTGTTTACTATCATAGCGAATATATATATAGATGTGTGGGTGGGTGGGTGTAGGTGTGTGTGTATGAGCGTGTGCTGCATGCCTGGCACGCACGCACCGTTCCCATGATGCAACACAAACGCTGGACATCAACACACCATTGATTTATCCCATTTTTGTCAAGAGTCGCTTCCAGTGACGGGAAAAACTTCAACGACACCCCCTCCACACACCTCCCCATCTCCTTGTGGAGTGTATATATATGTGTGTGTTTGTGTGTGTGTGTGTGTGTCGATGTGTTGACTAGAACTGAACAAAAAAAAGCGTTAACTCAATAATTTTTCTGATCTAGCCGGCAACGTGAAATACGTTCAACAGAAAACGTGTGACTGTGGGCTTAGGAATTGATATCAAGACATTCAGTGAATCCCGGTTCAGGCATTACAGACGGTAAGATTAAAAAAAAATCAACAGGTTTACTTTTTTACGTATGAAAAATAATTGCAGTCTAGATTACCAGTTTAGGGGGAGTGGCGTGGCTTACATACATACATACATAAGCCTGGCTCGGTTAGTGATACCGGTTAGAGTGTTGCGTATCACTGGCAGCGCCGTCGTTAATTGCTTCTGGTATCTATAGCTTTAAATGAAATGAATTTCTTGGTAATATAGATTAATGAGATAGATTAAATTTGATTCCAGACATGCTTTGCTGATATTACCCTTCCTCCGACCCCCCTGCTCCCTACCCTACGATAACCCCTCCCCCCCCCCCCAACAGAAGACGAGGGTGTAACCATCACGCAAAGCCTCCGTTAAAACAAAGTAACAGTGCCCTTAATCTGCCCTGAAGGGGCAAGAACATTTATGTACAGCCTCCATAAAACTCGCACACAAAGAAATTCGTTCTTACGGTTTGGGGGCCCCTAGGCAAGGTATTTTTGTGGGCCCAAACCCCCTAAACGTTGGCACATCTTTAGGCCTCTATGAGGCTTTCATGTTGTAAATACAACATCCTTGTGGATGGCAAATTAAAAGTCCAGTCTGGGACCCAGTGCCGAACTTAGGGATTTAAGGGCCCGGGGGCTTAACACCTTTGGGGGGGTCTGCATTTTGACATTCGACACCATGACATGAAAAAATTTACATGCATAATATTTAATGTACAAAATTATTTGGGGGCCCCCTCAATCTAGCGCCCGGGGGGACTTTGGAATTCGGGACCCCCTCCCTTCCCCCACCCTTGGTACGTCTCTGCTGGTACCCCCCTTAGCGATGGGAGCACTAGGCAGCAACCTAGTTGTTTTTTTTTTGTATCCATTAGAACGGATCTGGCCCATTGATCTATTATCAAAGTGACGTTCAAAATATATAGTGTGGACATTTACATGTGTGTGATAGCAAATATATTAGTACGGCTTCAATGAATATTCTTGTCTTTTTTAATCTACTTGCAGATTTATGCCTGGTCTCTCTTATCACAATTCCAGTACAAAATTCATTCAAACTAGATGACAAGAAGCTTACCTTTGTGATTGTGTTTAAAACTTACTTGTGATGAAGAAACATATTCACTGGATAAATCCAGGTTCATGGTGCGCTACAATTATGGACCATAATTCTTCAGCACCCAAATGGCAGAACTAACTACGTAAAGAGAAATAATTTAACAAGAGCGTTTTTGTTCAGCGATCGTCAGCAACACACACAAATACTTCAAATTTCGCTCTGATTGTTAAACAAAAAAATCCGTTGCTCAGTAATTATTCATATATATATAAGTGGTGGAGCCAATCAGCCAGAGACAATGCAGTCGGAGCCGTTAAATCTGCAGCGTTCGTTGAGCTCCAGAAACCACGGAGAGTGGCTCCAGATACAGAGGACCACTTTCACAAACTGGGTGAACGAAGGGCTCCGGCCCAGGGACATTGCCGTGGAGGACATCAGGACGGACTTTGCCGACGGGGTCAAACTGGTGGCGCTGGTGGAATCGTTAACCCGGCAAAGGTGAGTGACGGGCCGACAGTATGTCTTAATTCTTTCGGGTATCCCCGGTCTGAGCAAATCTTGGGTTTTTTTGGGGGGCCCTAATCAGGGGCTTAGAGATATTTGGTGGGAGGCCTAGACACAGACTAAGAGATATATTTGGGGGCCGTAGACAGAGACTAAGAGATATTTGGGGGCCCTAGACAAAGGGATATATCTAGGGCCCCTAGACAGAGACTAACGATATATTTGGGGCCCCTAGACAGAGACTAAGAGATATATTTGGGGCCCCTAGACAGAGACTAAGAGATATATTTGGGGGCCCTAGACAAAGACATATTTGGGGGCCGTAGACAGAGACTAAGAGATATTTGGGGGCCCTAGACAAAGCGATATATTTGGGGCCCCTAGACAGAGACTAAGAGATATATTTGGGGGCTCTAGACAGAGACTAAGAGATATATTTGGGGGCCGTAGACAGAGACTAAGAGATATTTGGGGGCCCTAGACAAAGCGATATGTTTGGGCCCCTAGACAGAGACTAAGAGATATATTTGGAGGCCCTAGACAGAGACTAAGAGATATATTTGGGGGCCATAGACCGAGACTAAGAGATATCTTTGGGGGCCCTAGACCGAGACTAAGAGATATCTTTGGGGGGCCCTAGACAGAGACTAAGAGATATATTTGGGGGGCCTAGACAGAGACTGAGAGATTTGGGGAGCTCTAAACAGACGTTCTGGTGGCACTATGTCTATAGCATCATATTTTAAAGAAATTTAAAGTGCAAGACGGCACTTGACGGTTGTCTAGTTTGCCTGTTTAGTAAAACGCTCGTGTCCTCGGTGCATGAATTTATTTCATGTCTTCCCCTTAAGTAAAAACAAAGAGTTCATCAGACAATACCACAAACACTGGGCATAAAGAACCTTTACCGATACCGACCCCTGCAGCCTTAATATATATATATATATATATATATATATATATACATATTTATATATTTATTTATTTATTTAGCGATTTTAAAAAAAAAAAGGTATATTCTATTTTCACTAAATTTTTTAGGAGCAAAATTCAAACTTTTATAAAACTTAGTTTATTCCTGCATCAGTTTATTAAAATCCAAATGAAATGCGCTAGTTTTAAAAGAAACTTGCCACATTTGTGGCCTAAAGAGACCACCGTGATCACCACCACACAACTACCACAACCCCCACCGGACCACTACCAACACGAACACCACCACCCCACCCTTAATCTTTACAGTTATGTTTACAACGAGATTTCGGCAGACGTACAACACAACCTGTTCAACGTAGTGAACAGCTGGTGATGGTCTGAGCTCAAAACAATGTTGTACACGTTAAAATGTCACGATACTTTGTATCGAACACGTTATCGCTGTACTGAAATACCATGTTGTACATGTTAGATGCCACTATGTATCATACAAGTAATCACTGTTCTTGGTGTGATCCATTCACAGAGTTCACGGTTCTGTCTCCAAACCAAACAACGACATCCAGAAACGACAGAATATAACCATCTCCTTGGATGAGTTGATAAAAGATGGCGTTAGGCTTGTCAATATAGGTAAGCATCTATCTATCTATCTATCTATCTATCTATCTATCTATCTATCTATCTATCTATCTATCTATCTATCTATCTATCTATCTATCTATCTATCTATCTATCTATCTATCTATCTATCTATCTATCTATCTATCCGCCCGTCCGTCATTAAGTCTACATGTCCTTCCGCCCATCGATCTGTCTACAGGTCCACCCATCAATCTGTCTGTCTGTCTGTCCGTCCGTCCGCCCATCAATCTGTCTACATGCCCACCCGTCAATCTGTCTGTCTGTCTGTCTGTCCGTCCGTCCGCCCATCAACCTGTCTACATGTCCGCCCGTCAATCTGTCTGTCTGTCCGTCCGTCCTCCCATCAATCTGTCTACATGTCCGCCCGTCAATCTGTCTGTCTGTCTGTCCGTCCGTCCGCCCATCAATCTGTCTAATGTCCGCCCGTCAATCTGTCTGTCTGTCCGTCCGTCCGCTCACCAATCTGTCTACATGTCCGCCCGTCAATCTGTCTGTCTTTCTGTCTGTCCGTCCTCCCATCAATCTGTCTACATGTCCGCCCGTCAATCTGTCTGTCTTTCTGTCTGTCCGTCCTCCCATCAATCTGTCTACATGTCAGTCCGCCCATCAATCTGTCTAATGTCCGCCCGTCAATCTGTGTATCAGTCAATAAATATACAATAAATGTTGCGTTAGCTGTGCTGGAATGAAGCGGGCGAGAACCATTAGCAAGCCCACGTTACTTCTTGAAAAATCAATAATCGAACTGAACCAGTGATCGGTTGAAAAAAACAGCTAAAAAACAACATGATCGGCCGGTTAAATAATCATGAGTTCAATCAAGGGGAATGTACTCCAGCAGCCAGACGCAATTTAGGTCACTTTTGTTATGCCCTTACAAAAAGCAGTACATCTCATTGCATACGGTCATTGAAAATGATGAGGCAAAGGCGATTCAAGGGGAGGGTGTGCTACCCAAACAAATGTCAAGTGCACACCTCTGGCTAATGAGCCCCCGTTTGGTCCAGTAACCTGCATTAAAGTACCTATGAATCGGTAGGTGTTTGTGTGATCATTGGAGCCCCCCAGTTGATCGGGGTACCAAAGCTTAGTGACTTACAGATGATTGGGGGGGGCATAGACAGAGACTGAGATGTTATTTTAGGAGTGGGGCACTAGGCAAAAATAACCCCTATAGCGTCAGATTTGATTGAGGGCATTTTTGCAGTTGTAGCCATAGGCAGAATAACTTTGGAGGCTCCTATACCATCAGATTTGATAGATTTCTACTGGAAGGGGGCACTGTGGTCGTGGCCTAGATTGCGTACTCATACCAAAGACCCCACGACCCCCCCTCACACTGACCATCAAATGGTATGACCAATCCAGCTAAATATCCCCAATCAGGTCACAATTACAAACAAAATCTCCAAACTTTCACTGTCTCCTGGGCATACTCCCAAATGAAATGATATCATTCCAGACAGCAGTCACATCTTCGAGTGTAACCTCAAGTTGATCCTGGCCCTAGTCTGGCAGCTCATCCTCAAGTACCAGGTCGGACTGTCTGGCCCCAGGAATAAATCCTGGATTCTGAAATGGCTCAGTGCTGTCATTCCAGAGTGCAACATCCAGAATTTCACCACAGACTGGAACAGCGGCCTGGCATTGCAGTAAGTCACATTTACCGCTTTTCTTTTTTTTAAAGTTAACTTCATATTCAAAAGCTTCATTTTTTCTTTCATCCTTAGCTATATTATATTACTCTATATAGTCTATATATTTTTGTTGCATAAGCTGATAAGCAAGTCTGGATTAGCATGTTTTTGTTTCAATATGTAATAATTGTAAAGGTTATATTAATCTTGTGAGGCATTTTCTGTGGTAGTCTGTGGAACAGCAATGTTATTCTCAATATCAGACTTGATTGCTGGCCCGTAGCGTGCATGGGGTGTGGGCATGGAGGCCGTTTTGTCTGTCCCCCTCTTCTTGTTTGCTCTACTTAGTAACATTTGTTTCCTGCCCCCCCCCCGCAATTTGTCTGGCCCCTGCTGTATAATGCCTGGCCCCTGCTGTAGAATGCCTGGCCCCTGCTGTAGAATTTTCACGCTATGGGGCAGCTTGATTGATGCTGCAAAATTGAATCTTGAATCTAAACCATAGCTAAGACTTCTTTAAATAATCTTTCTGTAAAGCTCATCTCAATACTATTGTTAAACTTCAAAATGACAAATAACAAACTAACAAATGCACACCGATCTGTGCATTACAATAATTATAAAGACTACTTTGTCAAATATTTTTTTTCTTTCAGTGCACTTCTTGATTTTTGTAAGCCTGGATTATCTCCCAACTGGAGAACTCTGGATCCTTCGAACAAGTGGGTGAAATAATTTTTTTTTGTCTGTCTGCCCGAGATATCTTTGTTTTCAAGTCTGTTTTCCTGTCTGTCTGTTTGTCTGTCTGTCGTTCTTCATGCTCCTCTTTTGTCCTTTTTTTGTTTGTTCATTTGTCTGCCAATCCATCTATCTGTCTTCGTGTCCGTTTTTGTACCTGATTGCAAGTTTGTATGTTTATCTTTTTTTTTAAAGTTTAAAACTGTCTTACATATAGGTGTGTCCAATGGAGAGGCTAGACTAGTACATATAGGTGTGTCCAATGGAGAGGCCAGACTAGTACATATATTAGATATTTATATGATTTGTTTAAAAATTAGTAGCTACAAATCAACCAATCGAAATCTGTGTTAGTCCTGACAATTAAGGCTAGCCTAACTGGTCTAGAAATCCAACATATAACTGGAACATATAATTGATGTATAGATTGAATGGTGATAATTTACTGCATTAAAAAAAATAGTGAAAAATTCGTTGTTTTTTTTTTGTTTTGTTTTATTTTTTTACAATCAGATAAATAATACTTGAAAATTCCTTCATTTTATCCTCTATTGTTGACTTCCAGTGTAGAGAACTGCAGGTCAGCCCTGAAGATGGCCCTGCAGAACTTCAACATCCCCATGATCTTAAGGCCAGAAGATCTGGCTAGCTCTGACCTGGACGAGAAGTCCGCCATCACCTACCTGTCTTATTTCATCAAGGTCGGGGGCCCAGGGTACGACGCCACTCTGCAGAGGGTCTCCTCCCGCACCCAGCCCAAGTCTGTCACCAACTTCACAGTGAGTGAATAAATGTATGTCTTGTTGCTTCCAATCTGTAGATTAAAGTATTAACATTTGGGGACACAAGAATATACTTTGTCATCATGATCTGGCGGGACGGGGTGGTCGTGCAGTGAAGCACGATGGTCCCTTGCTTGATCCCCAATGAGAATCAAGGGGAATTTTTCAGGTCGTGGTGAAAGTTCCCTCCATTTCTCCCCCGTGGTGCCTCCATGGCCATTGCACTATCAGTTATGTGATAT
This sequence comes from Bulinus truncatus, assembly GCA_021962125.1. Classification (NCBI taxonomy): domain Eukaryota; kingdom Metazoa; phylum Mollusca; class Gastropoda; family Planorbidae; genus Bulinus; species Bulinus truncatus. The sequence goes on from JAGDYQ010000109.1 coordinate 3,124,836, forward strand.
GTAATAAAAGGCATCTCTTGACACCATCGGGACTGAATGAAGTGTACAATTTAATCTTATTCTGTAGCCATGAAGAGATCGAGGGATCATGTGTCCCAGGGAGCACAATGTCCAGCTGCATTTATTCCCCCAGGTATTATGTTACCAGGCCCTAAAGAATCCTTACTTCCTCGCATAGGTTTCGAACCCTGGGCTACAGAAGAGCACTCTATATATATCACTAACAAACATTCCCCCTCCCCCCATAGTTCTAGTACATGTTTTTAAAAACAACTATGGCAATATGGCTGGTAATGTTCAATGTAACACACATTATTGTAATGCTCAAAATAAAATTCAGATACACTGATATCATTATAACATGATTTGTGTGTGAATATTTCAGGAGATGTAGCTTTTAATTAGACAGCATACTTTACTGTAGTAATGCATCAGTAAAAGAAGCTTTAATTTAGAATAAGTCATACTTTACTCTAGTAATACTTCATAAAAAGATTAATTTTGTTTTGTCTATATGGAGACATTGATATCATATGAAGACCCCTCCCCCACACTTATCATGTATTGTACATCTAATCATAACACAACCAATCAATCATTCAACATAATGTATTTTATTTCTGGAATGATTGTTTCATTTCTTCCGATTTTTATTCATTGCCATATACACATCAGTGTGTGTGTGTGTGCCTGTGAGTGTGTCAAAGGATGTCTCTGTGTGTGTGCGTGTGAGTGTGTTAAAGGATGTCTCTGTGTGTGTGCATGTGAGTGTGTTAAAGGATGTCTGTGTGTGTGTGTTATTCATACGATAATAGATAATACTGGGCTGATAATATCTCGCTTATCACACAGAACCACATGAAATTTTAAATTCTTATGAGATTAAAAATATTTTTTTTCTAAATGTCAACATTCATTGCTGTATGGCTATAACATGTTATGGATCTAAATTCCTTGCTGTATGGCTATAACATGTTATGGATCTAAATTCCTTGCTGTATGGCTATAACATGTTATGGATCTAAATTCCTTGCTGTATGGCTATAACATGTTATGTATCTAAATTCCTTGCTCAATGGCAATATAACATGTTATGGACTAAATTCCTTGCTGTATGGCTATAACATGTTATGGATCTAAATTCCTTGCTGTATGGCTATAACATGTTATGGATCTAAATTCCTTGCTGTATGGCTATAACATTTTATGGATCTAAATTCCTTGCTTTATGGCTATAACATGTTATGGATCTATATTCCTTGCTGTATGGCTATAACATGTTATGGATCTAAATTCCTTGCTGTATGGCTATAACATGTTATGGATCTAAATTCCCAAGGACTGCTCTGGTCCAATTCGGTCACAGATAAAGATGATATCTCTTCACTCTGTATCGAATCCATACCACGCCTGCGATGATCTTCTAGTCAGTTCTCTTCTATACACACACACACACGGCCGTCCTATCCTATGTACCCATGCCCGGGCACTTACCGTGGAGTCACACTTATCGTAAGGGGGGGGGGCCTGCTGGCCATTACTGTATGTATTTTTCTGAGAGGTGGTCGAGTGTTGTGGTTTGACCGGTGGTCCATAATACTGTTAAGTTAAGACATCCATGACTGCAATGGACATCACTGAAAACTAAAGGTGACTGGCACCGGAGTGATTCGAACACCCCCCCCCACTCCCCATCTCTACGACAACCTCTGTTGTCACATATTACAAACAGAAACCCAGAAAAAAATAAATCTTTGTGCAATAACGCCATCACCCCAGGGGGTGCAGGGGGGGGGGTGGGGAGGACAATTTCCCCATCAACCTTCCTCTCCCCCTCCCCCCATTCCCCTACCTCGCCGCCACTTCAAAGACCAATTAACACTTCCAGAATACTCACTCCCCCCTCTCTCTGTTTAATCCCCAACGTGTATTTATTCATCCGCTGCACTGTTGTTTTTTTTTTTTGTAAACCAGAGTAAACAATATTTGTTTTTATTTCCGCATGCCCCCCTTTTTTTTTCATTCCCCCCAAAGTCAACAGACATGTTATTAGGGCTAAATATAAACACATTTTTTAAAGTTTAAATGACTTTTTTTTTAACGCAATATTCGTCCTGTGTAGACTCGACCCCCCCCCCCCCCAAATCACCCACCCCACCCACCATCCCTGCTCCCCATACACCTACCTCCCAGTTTATTACGCCTACCTCCAACAACCTTGTCACAGGTGAAACACTTCGGTTGCTTGCTATACGTCATAATTTTTTTGCGCTGTAGCAAAACCAGTTTTTTTTTTCAAAAGGTGTGTGTGTGTTCTATTGTTAAGGCCCAACTTAGATTTCTATTTAAAGGGGTTATAGCATATTTTCCTTAAAGTACTATAGAACATACATGAACAAAAAATAATAAACACACTTGAATGCAACATTCTAGGTAGATTAATTGTTGAATGCAACATTCTAAGTAGATTAATTGTGAAATGGCCCGCAACATTTTTTGGGTATTTTAAAGTTGGAAAATATTTCTAGGGCTGACACCTTTAATTATTCCAATCTAACATTTCATGCCAGAACTTATGTTCATAGCAGGGGTCATCTTAACAAATGGGCTTACCCAGGCACTTACCCGGTTGGGCTTTGAAGGCCTTCAAGCATAGAGGCCTAATGCTAACAAATTAAATATAGTGTGTGTGTGTGTGTGTTGTCATACGGGTCCCAACACTCTGGTTTCCCAAAAGGGGGGCCCAGAATGCTGTACAAACGGTCCTGCTCTATTAAATGACTACTTTAGCTGTTCAGGCAGTTTGTAATCATTTTATTTCTCGGGAACTAACATTAGTGAATAGGGCTGGTTTATTTTAATGTAGGTGTAAGAAGCAATTGTAGTAGTTCTTTATGTACTGATATTAGTCTTTGTTGTAGTTCTTTATAAATTGAAATTAGTCTTTTTGGTGGTTTGTTTGCTGCGGAGTAGAATTTATACTAATTGGCAATTAGGAAAAAATAGGAACAATATATTACGATCATTATGTTATGATCAGTTTGTTATGTAGATCAAAGAAGTCCCTGTAGGGGATGAGGAGTTTTATCTCTTAGATCTTATAAACCACTAACAGGACGGTTTTATAGTGCCCTTCTTTCATCCCTACCATAGCAAAGAGTGCAAAGGCGATGGAGGCACCACGGGATACATGGAGAGAACTTTCACCATGACCTGAAAATTTCCCTGGATTGTCACTGGAGATCGACCCCTCACGGGAACATCAGGTTGACAGTCGAGCGCTTAACTGAACGATTATCAGTCCCCCCCCTCCCCTTACTTTCTGTTGCTAGCAAAGGAAGAGTCGCCTGTTAACTGCATCGTGTCTTCTGCCAACCTAACCAGTATGCTGTCGGTCCGTCTTGGAACGTCTATTCGGAACGTCTTTTCGGAGCGTCACGCTTCCTTGCGCACTAATTATAGCTTGTCGCCATCTGTTAATGAGTCTTTTCGAGGCAGTCTACTCACCCATCATGCTGTGGTGAGGTTGTGAGAGCGATCGACATAATACTGGTTCGAATCCACAACGTCGAAGACACTAGGCTTCTCTAAGAGCGGCATCAGGTACACCCATCATCAGGTACACCCTTCTGGTACACCCATCATGTACACCCATCAGGTACACCCATCAGGTACACCCATCATCAGGTACACCCATCAGGTACACCCATCATGTACACCCATCAGGTACACCCATCAGGTGCACCCATCAGGTACACCCATCAGGTACACCCATCAGGTACACCCATCAGGTACACCCATCAGGTGCACCCATCAGGTGCACCCATCAGGTACACCCATCAGGTACACCCATGAGGTACACCCATCAGGTACACAAATCAGGTACATAAATCAGGTACACCCATCAGGTACACCCATCAGGTGCACCCATCAGGTACACCCATCAGGTACACCCATCAGGTACACAAATCAGGTACACCCATCAGGTACACCCATCAGGTACACCCATCAGGTACACAAATCAGGTACACCCATCAGGTACACCCATCATGTACACCCATCAGGTACACCCATCATGTACACCCATCAGGTATCGGATATTTGGATAAAGTCATTTGAAAATTAAATGAAGACTAATGGTCAGATTTGAGTTGTAAAGAGATGCTGGTCAGACTTGAGTTGTAAAGGGGTGCCCAAGTTCTCCTTCCTCCATGTACGAAGCTAGGATCTTGAAGAAGAAACGCGTAGCAAGACTAACAGCCGACGTTACCGTCTCTCACAAATAAAGAGTACTCACCATTGTGACTTGTAAGGAGTAACTCAGCGTGTGCCGAGGTATAGCCACCGATCAGTCTTGACTTTTCCCCATCAACGTACGCTCTACGTAACCCTTTTTTTCTCAATGTGTACATCTTCCCCGTATTAAAAGATACATAGCGCTGTGTATCGACACACTTGTCTGTATATTTTACATACAAAAATGAATGAGTGTACAATTTTTTAGACTTTGATGAACACCTACGTTGGAGGTTTGAATGCATTAGAGGCGTAGCTAATGTTGACAATTTGACGAGTTTTTTTTTTATATATGCATATATTTAATACCGCTCATCAAATATTTAACATCATGAATGGAAGAATACACACACACCAAAAAAACCTATATCTCTTTTTTTTTTTAAATCATGTCATTTATGGAAATGAAATATGAAGTTGAAGTTAGACGAGACAGTGGTAAAACGAGTTTCTCCATTGGTTAGGTGGTTGCGTGTGTAGCAGACGATAAGGTTGGAGGTGATTCGGGATTATTTCTGGGGGACTTAAATTTTGTGTATAAAACTAACTATTCTGTAAGTTGTTTTTATTTTAGCTTTATTTATTAAAAAATCTGAGTTACATAATGTCCATTCTGAGATTTTTGAATTCGTTTACATAAATTATGTAAAATAGCTGTTACCGCCGAACTCGCCTAAATCATGTTACAACGATTTTCTGTTTTATTTGTCCATGCTAGAAAAAAATAATTTCCTGCTTGCCCGTTAGTCGTTAATGAACAAGAATGTAAATAACATCTTTTTTTTCAGGTCAAGTACAAACATGTATTTTCATAAATTCTTTACCTCAGAGCTTTCAATTACAATACAATTAGATGGAAAAATTTACTCATGTGTTGTTTTAATCTCATATCGTGTACAATAAGTCTTTATTATCACGCCGTCGATAGATTTCTGTATGCTAGTTATCCTTCATTGTCTTGGGCATAAATTGACAAGATCATTTTTCCAGAAGTTCGTTAACAAAATCGTTTGCCAGAAGTTCGTTTACAAAAATCATTGGCTTGATGTTCGTTAATAAAATAATTGGCTAGATGTTCGTTAACAAAATCATTGGCTAAATGTTCGTTAACAAAATCATTGGCTAGATGTTGGTCAAAACATCAGGCCTTATTTGCTTCTTTAATTGTCCACTAACTTGTTATTATAATAAGGTCAAGGCAAAGCTAAACACAATATATGCTCAGAACTTTAAAAAAGTTGTTGATGTTAACAGTAAGTGTCCCTCGGACGATACAAATTAATGACCACGATTACCATACCTATACATTGGAATTATAACAGAGGGCTGACACTGTTATAATGAGTGAACTTAGACGTCACTGCTATAATGAGTGAACTTAGACGTCGCTGTTCTAATGAGTGAACTGAGACGTCGCTGTTATAATGAGTGAACTTAGACGTCGCTGTTATAATGAGTGAACTTAGATGTCGCTGTTATAATGAGTGAACTTAGACGTCGCTGTTATAATGAGTGAACTTAGACGTCGCTGTTATAATGAGTGAACTTAGACGTCGCTGTTATAATGAGTGAACTTAGACGTCGCTGTTATAATGAGTGAACTTAGACGTCGCTGTTATAATGAGTGAACTTACACGTCGCTGTTATAATGAGTGAACTTACACGTCGATGTTATAATGAGTGAACTTAGACGTCGCTGTTATAATGAGTGAACTTAGACGTCGCTGTTATAATGAGTGAACTTACACGTCGCTGTTATAATGAGTGAACTTACACGTCGCTGTTAAAATGAGTGAACTTAGACGTCGCTGTTATAATGAGTGAACTTAGACGTCCGTGTGTCAACACCTGGAAAGGTATTGGGGTAATGTTATAATGTTTACTTATATTTAGTATACAAAGTTCGAATTGTGTGTATGTCTGGGTGTGTGTGTGTGTGTGTATGTCTGGGTGTGTGTAAGTGTGTTTATTATGACCGGCCATGAGTGGGCCATGACCTAAAATCGTATTCACGCCAGAGACAGGTCTCTCACACAGACCCATCATCCTTTGAAAAGGAACTTATAAAATATGTCACATAAATGATGAACAGCCAGTGACTGCTGTGTTTGAGCTCTCCACACTGATGTACTGCCAACCTTTTGTTTATATGAAAGGTCTATTTTTTTAAAACAAGGATTTACCCGAACATCACATGATACTTATTACAGTGGATTCCGCTTAATTGGGACACCGCTTAGTTGGGACAGCCGCTTATTTGGGACAAATCTCAAAGAAACCAAACCAAGAAGCCAATAGTAAATTTGTATGTTTAATTGGGACAGCCGCTTAATTGGGACAAAAAGCCTCGGTCCCGATGTGTCCCAATTAAGCGGAATCGACTGTATTTAATATGAGCTCTGTAATACTTCTGCCAGAGCCGTTTATATAACTAGATCAATTAGGCCACCCCAGGGACCCCACTTCCAAAAAGGCCCCCCAGGGACCCCTCTTCCAAAAAAAAAGGCTCCCACTTACTAGTTTTAATTCTTATTAAATTCGACGCCTATGTACTGAAGCCTGGGACCACGAAATATATATTGTGTCTGCCGAAGAACCTTAAAGATCTTTAAAATACTTTGGTTTCTGTCGAATTTAACCTGTTCACATTCCATTACTAGACATGGGTAGAGGGTATGTATGGGGGTGGGTGGGGGGGCGTAGATTCTCATTGAGTCAACACAAATATTTCAGCTATTTAATGAGAATTTATGTTTATTCAATGGGATCATTTTAACGTCAGATTTGAATAGGTTTATATTACTGTGAAAAACATATAACATGTTTAGACATTTTTCTTTATTCTTCCCGGACACAACGAGCTAGTTGCTAGCTATATTTCGTGAGAAAAAAAAAATAAATCACAAGGCTGTTTTAATGTAGCCAAATAACGACCGCGAAAACTGGCACAAATTCAGAATTGTCTGTTCACGTGCTAAAAATAACTTGTATTACCGCGGCATGTATGAATATTAAAAAGGTTTCGGATATTATAACACAGTGAACATATCACATCACGTGACACACGGGGCACTGCCATCGAGACTCATCCGCGGGCCCTGACGTGCCCCCAGATAAACTAATATTTAAACGCGGAAACTTATGGCGTTATCACCCCCCCACACACACACACACACATCCCCGTAAAGAATGAGATGTTTTATCTTCGTATCCTTTAAATAACTAATGGGACTGGTATCATGGAGGCCTTCTTCTTTCACCCCCCAACCGCAGGGAACTTAAGTAGGATCATCATTTAATTATTGTATTACAGAGCATTGCGTTACCGATAATTGTATTACAGAGCATTGCGTTACAGAGCATTGCATAACAGAGCATTGCATTACAGAGCATTGCGTTACAGAGCATTGCGTTACAGAGCATTGCGTTACAGAGCATTGCGTTACAGAGCATTGCGTTTACAGAGCATTGCGTTACAGAGCATTGCATAACAGAGCATTGCATAACAGAGCATTGCGTTACAGAGCATTGCGTTTACAGAGCATTGCGTTACAGAGCATTGCATAACAGAGCATTGCATAACAGAGCATTGCGTTACAGAGCTTTGCGTTACAGAGCATTGCGTTACAGAGCATTGCGTTACAGAGCATTGCTTTACAGAGCATTGCGTTACAGAGCATTGCGTTACAGAGCATTGCTTTACAGAGCATTGCGTTACATAGCATTGCATTACAGAGCATCGCATTACAGAGCACCTCAAGGATCTCTGCACCACTACCATCTCGTCCTTCTCACCCCACTGGATTTTTGCAAACGCTTTTGTTTAAAGCTGTAAAGATCCGCTCTTAAGTCCTTTAGGGCCCTTAATAATATATATATATATATATATATATATATATATAATAACCTGGCCTACCTATCAAGCCTGACGGGATATAACTCTATGTAAAGGTTTTGCAGGGTACAGCTAGTATTAAATAAATGTATCAGGGAATCGTAGATAAAAAGTGTCTGTTGGGGGTTGCGTCAAGCTCCATTGGGCTTTGTACTGGAAGGGAAGACCAAAAATCGGTCGCCGATTTTCGTCTTTACTTAAGAACAGCTCTGGTCATGTTTAACTAATTAATATTATTCTAAATCAGCAAACTTGTTTACTAAATCTACCCGGAGCTTCCATGCGCAGAGACCCGACATTCAATGAAATACAGTGCATTGATAGATTCATGTCTCGCTGCTATGGGAAGGGGGTAACACATTACAACCTCGTACTGCCTGAGTCTGAACTGGCATTTCTCGTAAACACCCATACATATTTTATCGATTGCTAGTCACTTTTTTTTTTTCTAACCGTATTTATGTTTAACTGAGTGGGCGCCGCGTATACATCGGCTTCTTGTGTGTTGATTGTGTGACACCTGACATGGCACATGCATCGGTGTAGCCTTTTCCAGACAGATTTTTTTGTTTTATTTCTGGGGAAAATATACATTTCTAAATCCGGATATAATTTGGCGGTTATTATTTTAATTGGTAAGATTAAGATTTTTTTTTGTTCTTTTTGTAAGGATGAGATGTTTTACTTATTTGATTCTATAAACGACAAATGGGACGGGTTTAATGATAGGCTTGTTTCATCCCCAATTATAGCCGAGAGTGCAATGGTCATAGAGGCACGACGGGAGACAAACGTAGTTGGGTAGGATTTTTTCAATGTTTACGTCTCGCGAAGCCTATATGTATTATAGGTTATTATAAGTAAATAAATATATATATATATATATATATATATATATATATATATATATATATATATATATGCATATATATATATAGCCTGTGAAGGTTATGTAACCCATAATTTTAGTTGAGATCATATTAAGCATCTTTTATTTCGCCAATGTTTACTTGGGAATAAAATGAAGCTGTGGTATTGATTGTGAATGGTCTTCAATGTTGACTACGTGCATTCAGTATTTCTACCGAAAAGCAGTTGGTTTACAAATCCAGCAAAGAATGTAAGCTACATTAACAACACAGTTTTAGTGTTAAGCTTAGCTGGAAACCTTTCGGAATACATACATGAGTGTGTCTGTGTGCATGCGTGAGGTTTTTTCACTCACCAATGATTCACCTCCAATAAGCGCATCCGTTAAAGGTGTTCATTAAATGACTGTTTATTTTTAGCCCATGCTTTAAATATTTCAAGAATTTATTAATAACCAGTTTCTTGAGGAAAGTGTGTGTGTGTGTGGGGGGGGGGGGCTTTGGCTGTGCTACCTCCAGGGTGTCGAAAAAAAATATACACCCTCGCAGGGCGCCAGGGCGCTACAATATCTAGGTACGCCACTGACGATAACATTAAAGTGTGTTGTAAATTTAAAAAAAAACAATTAATTAATTAATTAATTAAAAGGACTAAATGTTCAACTTTCTGGCGGACTAACAAAATAGTTTGACGGACGAGAAGTGTACTTTAACAAGTTGTACTTTAACATCATTCATAACAAAACCGTAGTCTCTAAACATTGTGTTGTGATCCGAGTGATGCAGTGTTAAATGTGATAGCAGGGATTGTTCTATTTTTATACTCTATGGGAGTTCTAGTAATAACCAGTTGAATTCATAAAGGAAATTAAACAAACAAGAGAAAATTAAAAATACTTTTCATCTAAAACCCGTCCATGTGTTTACTAAGTGCAGCCTTCCCCTCTCCCGGCGTTAGTGGTCTTCCCCTCCCCCCCCCCCCGCTATCAGCCCCCCCCCCGGGGCTTGAAGAGAATAAAGATTGCGAGGTGGGGAAGCTTTGTTTTATTGCCAGTGTTGGGGGGGGGGAGTCCGGACTCCCTATCTATCTATCTATCTATCCATCTATCTATCTATCTGTCTGTCTGTCTGCTTGTCTTTAAATGTATCCATGTTTATGTGTGTACCAAAGTATATGAGTAAAAATCTATCTGTCTGTATGTCTGTCTATCCTTGGTATACGATCACAATGATCCATCATGGCACACTTATCAGTCGGCCATCGTATGTAAACAGCACACTCACATGCATGTGTGTTAAACAAAGTTCCATCATGACACACCCATCAGTCGGCCATCGTATGTAAACAGCACACTCACATGCATGAGTGTTAAACAAAGTTCCATCATGACACACCCATCAGTCGGCCATCGTATGTAAACAACACACTCACATGCATGTGTGTTAAACAAAGTTCCATCATAACACACTCATTAGTCGGCCATCTTATGTAAACAGCACACTCACATGCATGTGTGTTAAACAAAGTTCCATCATGACACACCCATCAGTCGGCCATCGTATGTAAACAGCACACTCACATGCATTTGTGTTAAACAAAGTTCCATCATGACACACCCATCAGTCGGCCATCGTATGTAAACAGCACACTCACATGCATGTGTGTTAAACAAAGTTCCATCATGACACACCCATCAGTCGGCCATCGTATGTAAACAGCACACTCACATGCATGTGTTTTAAACAAAGTTCCATCATGACACACCCATCAGTCGGCCATCTTATGTAAACAGCACACTCACATGCATGTGTGTTAAACAAAGTGTCGTATGTCTTATGTGTCGTGTGTCTTGTGTGTCGTGTGTCTTATGTGTCGTGTCTTTTTTGTCGTGTGTCCTATGTGTCGTGTGTCCTTTGCTCCGCGTGTCTCATGCGTCGTGTGTCCTAAGCGCCATGTGTCCTAATTGTCATGTGTCCTATGCGTCATGTGACCTATGTGTCATGTGTCCTATGTGTCGTGTGACCTATGTGTCATGTGTCATATGTGGTATGTGTCCTATGTGCCGTGTTTCCTTTGTATCGTGTATCCCATGTGTATGATTTCAATGACTATCATGGCACATTCAGCATACAACCCACAAGAGCGCGCACTCACCCAACAACCTGTACCACCCGCTTGTACCTCTCTACAACTTACAAAGTCTAGTTTCACTTTTTCATCATCGTGTTAAATGTCAACATTCGCCTCACAGCTACGTATGTTATACACTTGTGAGGCATGTATACCCATACACACATAGTCATATGATGATTTATTTTATTTTTAATCTAGCCGGTTGGCTGGTACGTATTTGAACACGTTTTTTTCCGGGTCTCCATCTTTCAAGGTAAATCCATTCTTTGTGAATCGTTTCAACAGTGTTTAGCTTAAGGAGAACACGAAAATATATTGGGTCAGTCGAGATTCTTTAATCATATATAATTGTTTGTTCTAGCAACAACGTTCCGTTGCCCTGTGTGTGTGTGTTTTTTTTTTTTAAAGAAAAAATAGCCACAATGTGCAGCCGTAGTTTTAATATCATGTACCCTAACGCCTATCATATACTGATACAAATTCTGTTTACAGTAAATCTAATGAAAATTTTTGTTTATATGAAATGATAAATCGTCATATATTTTTTTATCATTGTTAAGAGGTGAGTCTTTAAACATCACAAACTTACGAAATACTTTGAGTGTAAACAGTGTCATAAATTAAGGATGGGGGAAATATGGCATATGCCCCTGGGACCGGGAGGGGGGGGCGGGCGATAGTCGATTCTTTTGTTACCTAGCTATAATGAAACTGAACTATATTACTCCCCTCCCCCCCAGCACAAGAAGTTCACCAAAGGGCCCCTACATTTGATGCTCAACGAGGGGCCCCCATGTGCCGCCCCCACCCCCACCCCCGAGCGGCCCCTTTTGTTTACTCCTGGTGTTAAGACCACATATATGCTCACACACTACGCCGCACTAGCGACATCTTTCTACAGGTTTAACCCTTAACGCTGGCGATAACCTATCTGTATAAAAACCGTTGAAATTATGAATTGACAGTCCAAGCTTCTTAGCATCCCCTCCCCTCCCCCTCTCCCCTTGATGAAATGTTCACCTCTTGATCTTGTATTACTATTGGAAGATCTAGTAGTACGAGGCCCCACTACAGCCACTGTCAACGGTACAACCGGTACGGGGCCCCACTACAGCCACTGTCAACGGTACAACCGGTACGTGTCCCCACTACAGCCACTGTCAACGGTACAACCGGTACGTGTCCCCACTACAGCCACTGTCAACGGTACAACCGGTACGTGTCCCCACTACAGCCACTGTCAACGGTACAACCGGTACGTGATGTCCTTAGGTATCTGGAGCCGCTGAGATTCAAAACCCTTCTACTAAACCTTTTTTTTTACAATTCTATTTGAAGGATCTTTGGAGGGATAGATAGATTGCATGACATGTGTTCTGATAGATTGGAGGACATGTGTTCTGATATAATTTATAGATTGCATGTCATTTTTTTTTAATTTGCTGCTTAAAGTTTAAACTAAAAACTTCAGAAGAAAAATATACACACCACACATTACTAGCCAACCGTGTGGTGTAAACACTTGTTGATTTAGTAGACCGTGGTGAAAGTCTGTGTGTGTGTGTGTGTGTGTGTGTGTATGTTTTATTTCGCTCATTTAATCGGGTGGATGGGTACTCGTCAATTTTAGTTTAAAGATTTATGGTTCCATCCTTAGATGTACATGGACTTCATTCTCTTTATGTATGTGTATGAAAAAAACAACAACATTGCAATAAAGTACAGTAGACATTTGAACTTTCTAACTGACGTTTACCTGGCCACTGTGCCATTTGCACTATGAAATATATACATGTAGTTTATCTGTAATAAAATGAAGTAACAATATGGGTTTTGTAATAAATACAAAAGGGCTCTTCTTTTTGTATAATGATGTCAAAATTATTGTTAGCTCCTTCATGTTCAGCTTTTTCAAGATCCGGGTATCTGGCACCTCTTTACTCAACTTTTGGCCGGATAAACGATATTTCCTTATAATCACCCCACTTCCAATTCTTTTCTATTTTTATCTATTCCATTGCGCTCTGTACACCACGCGTAAGCGTACAAACCATATCAATCAGTCACATAAAAAAAGGGTTGTAATTGGATATATAATGGCCAATGCGGTCATAATAGTCATTTTGAAACTAGTATTGAATGGAACATTTTCACTATTGATAAAAATTAACTCGCACCGCATCTTTTATTTGAAGTTTCCGTTTTTTTTTAATTTTGTTATCTCTGAAGTGTAATTATTTTTTTAGGGCCCTTCTTCGGTAGGTCACTGGTGTGTGTGAAGTAGGTCACTGGTGTGTGTGTGTGTGTGAAGTAGGTCACCGGTCTTTTCTTTTCTTACTTTTTAAATAAATGTTTCAAACTATTTTTGTGTTGTTGTTTTTTTTAAATAGAATAACTGGCAAGATGGTCAAGCTTTGGTCAACTTAGTCCGTTCTGCCGGTGGCCAGGTCGATGCTGCATCATACGATCAGCCATTAACAACCATCAAGAAAGGTAAGCGATTCTTGCTCACCCGCATGATCTGCCCCTGTTAGTTAACAGCCCAACGGTGCATTCTCACGTGAGGCATAGACTAAGCACTAGCATTGGCCTATCTGGGCTGGCCCCCCTGACCATCTCCACCAACTGGGGGCTACTTTTATCACAAACACACAATAACTCTTTTTATAGCAGATTACTGTACCCTAAGGGGCCTCTGCGGTCAGGGGCCCATGTTTTTCTTTCTGACGAACATCCCTTCCCCCCTTATTGTCGACCCTGCTAAAGCTTATTTATACATCCTTAGCTTTTAGCTACAACCGGAAGTGGCATTGGAAGTTGAAATGACATATCTGTCTTGATTTAGTTGGTTTGGGTCATTATTTCGTTTTGAATAGTGAAATTAAAAATTAATTAACTCATTATTCAGGGCTAACTTTAGACCAGTTTAAGTCCGGTTCTATCACTGGCCATAGGTGGGCGGACGGTCGTGCGGTAAAGTGCTCGACTGTCGACCTGAAGGTACCTGGTTCGATCTCCGGTGAGGACCAATTTATATTTCAGGTCATGGCTTAAGTCCCCGCTATATCTTCGGTGGTGCTTCCACGGCCATTGCACTATCGTCTATGGTGGTGGGGGGATGAAAGAAGGGCAGCATAAAAACAGTCCCATTTAGTGGTTTATAGGATCTAAGAGATTTCATCTCATCCTTACAGGGACTTCACACACCAATGGCAACGACCTTTGGCCTCGACACAATGTCGTCGCTAATGGTTTTATTTTTATATACAGTTTATAAACTGACAAATTGATTACCAAAACAGCCACACATCACAGCTTAACAGCCTTACATCACAGGTATATGAATAAGCAATGAATGCATTAATGAAACATGACCCCCCCCCCGGGGTCCCATCCCCCCGAACAGATACATTTTCATTTTGATCACTCCCCCCCCTCCCTTTTTTTAAAAAAAAGGTTTAGTAAAAAAATCAATTATAAATAACATCAATATGTGATTTATAAGTCAGTCGTCAAAAGTCATAAAACATTCATAAATGTGACGGGAATCCATGGAAATCATATGTATTTGGATCAATAAGTTACGGATAGCACAATTTAGCATTCAGAATGAAGGGGTTAAACATTAAGTTACATGTTTACGCCAAGTTACAAATATATGTAAAGTTGCATGTAAACATTTAAATTACATCTGTACGTCAAGTAATTACTGTGAATGCAGGGTCAGTCTTGCAAAGTTATGGTCCCGTTATATGGCAATATTTAGTGCACCCCCCCCTCCCATTTGTACGTTAAATTACATTTGACCATTTCAATTACATGTTTACATATAGTTACGTATATCTGTGTTTACCAAAGTAACGTATTCCACGCTGAATATAGATTAGCAGTTCAAAATGTCTTTGATAACAAAAAAGTTTAATAATAAAATAAAATAATATTCAAAATCTCGTGGCACCCCCAGCGTAACGAAGGTCAGGAATGTCGTTGAACTGGTTAGTAAAAAAAATACAACTTGGTTTTGACTGTCAGCAAGAACTGGGTGCATTACACACACACACACACACATTCACACATATACACACACAGGCAGACACATTCACACAAATACATTGCACGTTTTATTTTGCTTCACTTTTTTTTTTTATAGGTAACACATGCTGTTTAACTGAAAATATAGGTCAGAGAAACGGAGGGGGGGGTCGGAATTGATAGATTCTTGATTCAACAACCCAGCAGAGGTATCAATATAAAGTCTATAACCCGCAGTGGTATCAATATAGAGACTATATCCCGCAGTGGTATCAATATAGAGACTATATCCCGCAGTGGTATCAATATAGAGACTAAATCCCGCAGTGGTATCAATATAGATACTATATCCCGCAGTGGTATCAATATAGAGATTAAATCCCGCAGTGGTATCAATATAAAGACTATAACCCGCAGTGGTATCAATATAGAGACTAAATCCCGCAGTGGTATCAATATAGAGACTATAACCCGCAGTGGTATCAATATAGAGACTATAACCCGCAGTGGTATCAATATAGAGACTATATCCCGCAGTGGTGTCAATATAGAGCCTATATCCCGCAGTGGTATCAATATAGAGACTATAACCCGCAGTGGTATCAATATAGAGACAATAACCCGCAGTGGTATCAATATAGAGACTATATCCCGCAGTGGTATCAATATAGAGACTATATCCCGCAGTGGTATCAATATAGAGACTATAACCCGCAGTGGTATCAATATAGAGACTATAACCCGCAGTGGTATCAATATAGAGACTATAACCCGCAGTGGTATCAATATAGAGACTATATCCCGCAGTGGTGTCAATATAGAGCCTATATCCCGCAGTGGTATCAATATAGAGACTATAACCCGCATTGGTATCAATATAGAGACTATATCCCGCAGTGGTATAAATATAGAGACTCTATCCCGCAGTGGTATCAATATAGAGCCTATATCCCGCAGTGGTATCAATATAGAGACAATAACCCGCAGTGGTATCAATATAGAGACTATATCCCGCAGTGGTATCAATATAGAGACTATATCCCGCAGTGGTATCAATATAGAGACTATAACCCGCAGTGGTATCAATATAGAGACTATATCCCGCAGTGGTATCAATATAGAGACTATATCCCGCAGTGGTATCAATATAGAGACTATAACCCGCAGTGGTATCAATATATCCTTGAGTCAATAGCTAGCTAGCATCATAAGTGGTGTACAGCTTTTGAGCCATACTTGTAGTTGTAAATGATTTCTATCAATGTAAATCTATAAAACAATTTACAAGTCTGTGAATCTAATTTATTGCAAACTGAAAATTAATAGTGTACTTTTTTTTTTTTTAACCAGTATTGGTTTATCAGTTTGTTTGTTTGTTGTTGTTGATTAATTTGCAAAGAAATGGTGATATTTGAAAAAAAAAACCTATGCTAATCATTGAGTCAGAATCATTCTTATGATTATACAGGTGACCTTGTTTAAAGGCCCAATGTCCGTAAAAAAAAAAAAATACTGTAAAATCTAATGTTTCAGAGCACCCCCCAAAAAAAATTTACTTTTGCCACTTATTAAAATGTTTTGGATGAAAGAGAAAAATATATATGTAAGTTTGATGACACAATAATCTCTGAACACATTCATGGATTACATCCATCTTCTCCTCCTGCAGCTGAGACTTGACCGCACCTACCGTCCACCTTACATTGACCTCGGGTCACTTATATGTGTCACGCCGAGAAACTACGAAAACAAAAAAAAAATAATCTCCACCAGCCAACAAACACATTTAGTTACACACATACACAGATTGGGGTCAAGCTCATCCACTGCCAACACACATGAAATCATTGACATGATATTGCTAATGTGTTTGTCTGCGGCTACAGTTTGATGAACTAAACAAACAACGATCGGTCGCATCACTTTCCTTCATGTTTTTGCGGTATTTTTTTTTTCTCCAACACACGTGTAAACGTACAAATGTTACGTTCAAGTGAATTGTATCTACAAGTAATGACTGTGAGGCCGACACGAATGTCGCCCGGTTAAAAGATGTTTAAAGTAAACTTTGCACCTTGGCCGAGCATGAAGGCAATCCACAATATTGTTTGGGTAAATAAACATATGTTAGATTATTATGTGTATTATTTTTCACACGTTTGTGTACAGTATTGATTTAACTCAAACATGTTATCTTATATTGATAATATTATTGCAAAACCTATCTTGTATTTTTTTCGTCTTCAGTTGTAGTAGCTGGAAAATATAAGATTGTTGCAATGATTGTATCTTTTATTGTTTTAACAGCTGTAGAAGCTGTGAAATATAAGATTTCCACCATGATTGTATCTCGTATTGTTCCAGCAGCCGTAGAAGTTGGGGAAAAACATATTTCCGCCATGATTGTTCTTGTATTATTTCAACAGCCGTAGAAGCTATGAAATATAAGGTTTTTGCAATGATTGTAACTTGTATTATCTCAACAGCCGTAGAAGCTGGGAAATCTATTGGCGTGGAACCTTTTCTGAGCCCCGAGGACATAGCATCGGATTCCCCTGAGCACGTCGGGATGATGGCGTACGGCGCGCAGTACCTGAGGACCCCGCACGTCACCACCTACAGCAGCCACGTCGGCAACGAGACTGTCGTCTACGTGAAGAGGAAGCCGGATGACCACTTGACCCACAACGGTCATATGAGTGACCACACTGACCACGCAGGCAACGACAAGCACCTCGGCGGGAAGAACCACCACAGCAACAATAACGACGACAGCGTCAGGGACTACAACTATCAGCATGTGAAAGAAATGAAGCCTCTGAAGGTGAGGGCGAATGAATTGTGTGAGCAGGCATTGTTAGGTTATTAAATTAATGGGATGAGGGGATGAGTTTTATGTTCTGATGTGCAGTGCAAGTCAGTGATGTATCTGTGCAATTCAGTGATGTATATCTGTGCAAGTCAGTGATGTATCTGTGCAAGTCAGTGATGTATTGGTGGGTGCAATTCAGTGATGTATCTGTGCAAGTCAGTGATGTATCTGTGCAATTCAGTTATGTATCTGTGCAAGTCAGTGATGTATCTGTGCAAGTCAGTGATGTATCGGTACAAGTCAGTGATGTATTGGTGGGTGCAAGTCAGTGATGTATCTGTGCAATTCAGTGATGTATATCTGTGCAAGTCAGTGATGTATCTGTGCAAGTCAGTGATGTATCGGTGCAAGTCAGTGATGTATTGGTGGGTGCAAGTCAGTGATGTATCGGTGGGTGCAAGTCAGTGATGTATCTGTGCAAGTCAGTGATGTATCTGTGCAAGTCAGTGATGTATCTGTGCAAGTCAGTGATGTATCGGTGGGTGCAAGTCAGTGATGTATCTGTGCAAGTCAGTGATGTATCTGTGCAAGTCAGTGATGTATCTGTGCAAGTCAGTGATGTATCTGTGCAAGTCAGTGATGTATCTGTGCAAGTCAGTGATGTATCTGTGCAAGTCAGTGATGTATCTGTGCAAGTCAGTGATGTATATCTGTGCAAGTCAGTGATGTATCGGTGCAAGTCAGTGATGTATCGGTGCAAGTCAGTGATGTATCGGTGCAAGTCAGTGATGTATCTGTGGGTGCAAGTCAGTGATGTATCTGTGCAAGTCAGTGATGTATCTGTGCAAGTCAGTGATGTATATCTGTGCAAGTCAGTGATGTATCGGTGGGTGCAAGTCAGTGATGTATCTGTGCAAGTCAGTGATGTATCTGTGCAAGTCAGTGATGTATCTGTGCAAGTCAGTGATGTATCTGTGCAAGTCAGTGATGTATCTGTGCAAGTCAGTGAAGTATCGGTGGGTGCAAGTCAGTGATGTATCTGTGCAAGTCAGTGATGTATCGGTGCAAGTCAGTGATGTATCGGTGGGTGCAAGTCAGTGATGTATCTGTGCAAGTCAGTGATGTATCTGTGCAAGTCAGTGATGTATCGGTGCAAGTCAGTGATGTATCGGTGGGTGCAAGTCAGTGATGTATCTGTGCAAGTCAGTGATGTATCTGTGCAAGTCAGTGATGTATCTGTGCAAGTCAGTGATGTATCTGTGCAAGTCAGTGATGTATCCGGTGCAAAGTCAATGATGTATCCGGTGCAAAGTCAATGATGTATCCGGTGCAAAGTCAATGATGTATCCGGTGCAAAGTCAATGATGTATTGGTGCAAGAATGTTTGGAGATGAAGTAGAAACAATGTTGGATAACCTATTTGGTTTCATTGAGTTGTCTATCGTTTTTTGTATTATGATACCGAAAAGAGGAATAATTAACTGAAGGTTCTTGAATTAAACCACGTTTTATTTATTGGGGGCATTTTCCATTATTAATTTCAGGTGACTACATTCCGAGAAGATGACGAGGAAATTATTTCCTCACACATTTCAAAACTGGCTTCCCCTGTTCCCCCACCCCAGCCAAAAACATTCCACCTGGTCAGGAAGTCATCCTTTTACGCCCCGAGGGTTGAGGCACCCACACGCGAGCAGCTGAAAGTGGACATCTACAGCGTCGGGGTGATCATGGAGAGCAAGGTAAGAGTTTCCTTCCATGGTTAAGTATCTCTGTAGGCATAGGATGGCAACCATGAGAATGGCATCACATATTTGCTGGCCTAGCGCTCAACCATCTCAACCAGCTCAATCAGCTCAGCCATCTCAACCCGCTCAACCATCATTTCTACTAGGTTAAATATATGAGCTACAGGGGTTTTTTCTAACTTTTCTAAATATGGAACTAGCAGGGTTTTCGTAGCTCTTTCAGTGATAACTGTGGGCTGAGACTTAGTCTGTTAGAGCCCGTGAGATCAAACTGGCGGAGTCCCTCAACATCTGGAGACTGCCATAAGGGCAATAACTTTACTAGAATGGGCCTATATGGGTTCTTGTAACACTACTAAACATGGGGTTTAGAAGGGTTTCTGTAACTCTTCTAGAACAGCCATGGGCAAACTGCGGCCAGAGGGCCACAATCCAGTCCGCCGGACTTTCTAATCTGGCCCGCTGACCATCACTTGTTAGTCTACCACTAGTCTTTTATAACATGAGGTCGACATATTAGTTCATGTCAAAACCGGCCAGACAGTCAAATTTATTACCCCGATATGGCCCGCCCCTCAAAAAGATTGCCCACCCCTGGTCTAGAAGTGCTTTTGTAAGTCTCCCAAACTGAGGCATTGAGACCATAGTCAGCGTTTTTTTTATTGTATATTGGATGACTTTTGTTTTCTATTGTCAGCCCAATAGGAATGGTGAAAGGCACAGGTTCCAATCCTGGTGACTGCAATCAAATATTTCCCCCCCCTCCCCTTGTGGCCTCCATGGCTACTGCAATCTCGGCTACAGAGAGGATGCAGTAAGGACACTGCTAAAACTGTACCAACAACTGGCCCGTAGCGTGCAGGGGGGCCGGGCCCCCCCGTATTTTATCTGGCCCCCTCTACTTAGTAAAATGTATGTCCTGCCCCCTGCTGTAGAATGCCTGGCCCCCTGTTGTAGAATGCCTGGCCCCTGCTGTTGAATGCCTGGCCCCTGCTGTAGAATGCCTGGCCCCTGCTGTAGAATTTTCACGCTATGGGGCTGACCAATAGTGGTCAATAGGATCAAGAGATATCATCCTCCCCAAAGAAATCGTGTTTCCTCACATTATACAATATTGTCCATTTTACAGAAGACGGGCCTGTTTGACCCAGACAGGTTCCGGGTTGAGGCCAAGGCCCCAAGCGGGAGGATAATTCGGATCTCGGGGGACGGGAACTATGCTGCCCAGTTCAGCGCAGAAGAGATTGGCCGGTGGAAGGTGGCCATGTACTACGACAGCAACTACATGGACGGCTGTGATATTGATGTGTGTGACCCTTCACAGGTCAGGGTTTACGACCTTCAAGGTGGGCTTGTCGGAAAGACCAACACTTTTCACGGTAAGTTGGCTACATCCTATTAGATGCTACTTTTATTTTTATTTGCATATCATGAAAATTAAGTGATTATCAATCTTTTTTTTTCAATGAAATTTATATTTTAAATATTAACAATTGAATACTTGTATGTATCTACTAAAAAATTGTCTGGGCTTAAATTGTTACAGTTTATCTCTAAGTGTATTTAAAAAAAAAACACTTTCTGGAGGCCTGAAGTGAACAGTTGGCAGATGTTGCTGTCAACTACTAATCTACCATTTTTATTATAAAGAACACACTAACATAATACTCATTATAACCCATTTCTGTTGCAGTTGATTGTACTAAGGCTGGACCCGGTGACCTAGGTGTGGACATTAGCCACAGTGGAAAGCGAGTCACTTCTCACATCTCTCCCACCCAGACGCCTGGGTATTACAAGGTCACGTTCACACCTTATGCTCCTGGAGCCTATGAGATCAATGTACATTTCAATAGGGCAGAGGTCAGAGGTGAGGCGGGTTAAATATTGGTTACCTACAACCTACTTCAAAAATCATTATTATTAGCAGGCTCCTGTGAACAGCCAGCCAAACCTACAAACATAATGCTTTATAAGCAGAAACATAAAACAATCATTAATACTGGTATAATTAATGGTCATATTTCTATTTAGTGATGTTCATATGGAGTTTACCTTTTAATGGACACCAGCATCAATGAAATATTTGTATAATCATATATATTTGTGACAATTGCAGAAGGAGACTATGAATTTATTGACCCATCGGAGCGCCAGAGAAAGGCTGTTTTCTACACAAGGGTAGAACCTGAGTTAGGATATGTCAATGTTAAAGCTTCTTGTAGGTTGATTTGACCTCATCTGTATTTCTTTATATATATTTTTCTTTTTGTTAATTATCTCCTCCAACAAAAATATCTACACTTCATCTGTTTAATTATCACATGCATTTGATGTAAGCATCATTATGCTTCATATGTGTATCAAATTAAGCCTCTCTATACATTACTGTTCAATAATTTGATTTCAGGTGACTGGGAGATTGAGTATATCACTGGTATACCTTTTATATGTCACGTGACTGACTCCTCTGACATTGCTGTGTATGGGATGCAGGATGGGACAGTGTGCGCTCACCCAGAAATGATTGGTAAGTGATGTCATAATCTCTGCTGTGAGTGGTTACGTGGAGGAAGCCAGATTTTTTTTTTTTGATCATTGATTTCAAAATATCTTTTTAGATGCTTTCTTAAACTATAAGTTATATTATGAACATTTTTATCAAATTGATGGCAGGCATTATTGTCAACATGGGGAAAATTATAGAAAATGCACACCAATTATTTGCTACACGGGGTGGCCTATGGTTCTATACCAAATCTGTTTTGTTTACAGTTTTAGGTCCATGTTAAAATTTCTTGTCAGAGACTTTCATTAGACAAAATAGGTGTCTGCCTTAAACAACTCATTCTTGGAGGGGCTCCATAAATTTGATTTTGACATTATGCAAAAAATGTAATCTTAAATCTGTTATTATTTAATAGTATCTATATACTAGTTATAAAGTGAAAATTTTGGGCAAGGTTCATTAACTTGTAGGCGTACATTTTTTATTGTTATGTCTGCTAAAATGAAAGGTGATCGGAGAACCTATCAAAAGCTCTTGGGTAAAATGACATAACACTTGGTCAAAAGAGTTACAGTTATCTGAGTTGTCTCAAAGATTAGAGCCCGAGATTCGCAAGCAGCCACTTTGACAGCCCTTTTTCTCTCTAGGCTGCACTAGGGCCTCATAAAAATATTTTGTCCAGGGCACATACAAAAAATTATAGTATTTTTACTGTACTGGATACCGTAGTGTCCATAGTCATTGAGTTTTTAAGACACTATGTAGAATAAAAAATATTTGTATACATTCCTAAATATTTGTGTTTGCATGTACTGCATCAGAGCATGCTTTAACATAGTAACTGGAGAACATTTGTGTTGCCAAATTAAGAAAGTGTGTCACCAAGTTGATTCTATTTATAATTTCCATTTTTTTTTCTTATAAATTAGCCAGATAAAGAAAGAATGTTGCCTAGCTTGTTTTAAATTCAAACACTGTATGACAACGAAGCTCATTTTATATATAATTTCTGTTATTTTCTTCTAATAAAGTATTAGTTAACTATCTTTCGAAGCCACCCAGTAAAAATTCCTTAGCGTTCCTTCTGTACTGCTGCCTATGTATTAATTTGTTTTCTTAATACATGTACCATGTATTGACATGTATTGACATGTGTTTGCAGCTGACTGCACAAGGGTTGGTGAGGGACGTATAGATGCTGAGGTCATTTACCAAGGCACCAGGTACCCCTGTGAGGTCAAGAAAGACAAGCCATGTATTTACAAGGTGTCATTCAGGCCAAGAGGTCCAGGAACGTATAAAGTTTATATAAATTATGATGGCCTTCCAGTCAAAGGTTAGTGACTTAGCTGGAAAAAATTACAATTTTATTACATAACACAATGGTATACATGTACAGGCCTACTAAATGAAACATTAGTGCACTCAGTTGTTTTTCACACAAACAGCTTAGAGGGAGCACTGCTTACTTCAATCACTTTTCACATTTACTTTAGATATGTCTAACATCCGTTATAAATATCCCCCAAACATCTATTTTAAACATATTTAACATCCCTTTTAATCATTTTGAACACCTGTTTTATTCCCCGAATTAAAAGTTATCATCTGATCTCCACAGGTTCACCATTTATTCAAGAGATTGCGGAACTTGAAAAACCTACCGCCCACGGTGATGGCCTTTACAGAGGGGTACCCAATAAACCTGCAACATTCACAGTGGACCCCAGGGGGTTCCCAGGAGAAGTGGCTGTTTCAGTTGAAGGTATGTACTACTACTATATGTTGAAGGAATCCTATGCTATATGTATGTTATATTTTACTAAATGTTTTAGGTATGTTTTACTATATTTTGAAGATGTATTCTACTTTATGTTGAAGGTGTTTTTCTACATTCTGTACAATATAACTCTTTCTGCAGAACTATTTTTCTGCTTTTGGCAAAAGTGTTTGTTTTAATTTTTGTGGATGACATGTTACACATGTTGTTCATTCTCTGATTGTTGTTTTATTTATTTTTCACTCTTTAGAAGATCTATTCTATTTTGTTAAAGTATGTGAAAAATAAATCATAATGAAAAGATATGAAACAAAATATTCAGAAATACATTATATGTGATGTAAATAGAGCTACTTCACTTCCAGGGCCCTCGAAGCCAGTAAAGAGTGAGCTTGCGCTGCAACCTGATGACACCATGAAGGCCACATATTATCCAACTGAGAGGGGGCCCCACACTGTCCATGTAAAGATGGATGGGAAAAATATTGACGGTACGGCTTTCCTTTAATTCCATAGTTACAACAATCTAAATCTGTTTTAAAAAGTGGATTTTGAGACTTGTTGACAGTTAATAGACCATACATGAAGTATTAGTTTTTTTAAATATGATCAAATTTATGAAAAACTTCACATTTTTAAATGTAAAAACTGAAAAGTATCATTTGGAATTATTCTAACTGCCTGAGAAGTTTTCTGAAAAAAAATTAAACCATTATTATAAAAGATTTTTTTTACTTTTTCTTTTTACTCAGTTTGTCAATACATTTGTATTTAAAAAAGATATCTATGTTAAGAATTTGGAATGAGAGCATTACAGATATTTCATTAAATGTCTAGGCTGTCTTAGAAAAGGTCTTTGTCGCTTGTACAAACTTTGATAATTTATTGCAGGAAGCCCGTTCAAGCCGTTGATAGTTGACCCAGTTAATGTCAGAGTATCTGGAGGCTGGAGACCTCTACTGGATGATAAAGGGGTCATTCCGCTCAG
This sequence comes from Bulinus truncatus, assembly GCA_021962125.1. Lineage (NCBI taxonomy): Eukaryota > Metazoa > Mollusca > Gastropoda > Planorbidae > Bulinus > Bulinus truncatus. The sequence continues at coordinate 3,149,899 of JAGDYQ010000109.1, forward strand.
GGTTAATAAAGAAAAGCATTTGCCTTTTGATGTCAGTGAGGCAGGACCAGGTCAGATAAGTTTTATTGGTCAATTAAAAATACTTAACACTATTCAATATACTTTGATAACAAAGCATTTCATACACATTTCTTATCTAACTTACCTTGAAATTACAATTTGTTTAACTTGCATACATAACAAGCTTGCTGTAGAACATTTTTATAGTGCAATAATTTAAAATTGAAATGTAAATTCTTGTGTTGGATAGAATCTACATTACATTATGCCTGCATAAATTAAAGAACTATGATGACAACACATTGATATAAGCTGCATTTGTGTGTAACTTGTCAACTATGTTTATAATAATACAGTTTAAAAAAATGAACAACTTTTAGCATCACCCTCTAATGCTAAGCTATTTATTGCAAAGGGTATAATCCATAAAATCACTTTAAGATAAACTTTAAATAAATTTTGTTTCCTTTATCTGAAGAATACACATGATTTTTTTTAGAGTAATGAAAACACAAAAATACTGGATCAAAGTAACCTACATATTCATTCATTCTGGTAACCAATATTGTTGTTTTCATGTTAAGGTGAGCTTACAGCAGAAGTTCAGGGACCCAATGGAAAAATTCCTGTTGCCATAGATGCCAGAAAAGATGGTAAACATTCAGTTGTATTTACGCCTAGAGAAGAAGGTAAGACATATATTAACTGCTAGACTTAAAGACTTAATATAATTTTTAATAATTAGTTTTTTTAATCAAGAGCACTACTATTCTGCTAATTATAAATTAGTGATAAGCTGCTAAATTATGTTTAACTCAATGATCGATTTTTGTGAGATTATTCCACTACAGGTAGGGCCTGATTTACAAATAGGCCAATTAGGCCATGGCCTGGAGTATTTGCAAAATAAGGGGCCCCAAAATGTTGAGTAGTATACAAAAATGTAAAAAAAGATAACAACTATGCAATATTTTTTATTTTTCAAACTGGGGCCTCAAATTTTTGTTTGCCAAGGCCCCTAAAATTGTAATTTAAGCTCTGACCACAGGGCATCTTAGAATGTTCACTACCTTCTACTTCCTGTTACAAGTGACTTTTATTTCTCATTACAATGAATTTTATATTGAAATTGTGTATTGATTGGTATCTAGGTAAACATCACATTCATGTCAATTGGGGCGGTTACCCTTTGACTAATTCTCCATATTTGGGATTTGCAACTCATGAACCAGAGCTGGATGAGACAGACTTTGCCAAAATTCTTCACATTCCTTTTGACAAGTTGGTTGATTTTTTTCTTTAAATTAAAATTATTATTAATCCAAAATCAAGTAAAAGACTATTGTTTGATAATTTAATTATTGATTTATTGAAAAAAAAATATTTTTTTGAAATTTTAGATTAAAAAATGTATGTCTTTTTACATTTACACATCAAAGATTTTTCAAAATGTTAAAGTAAAGCTCATTTAAAAGCTAGTAAGTTTGTAAAAGATTTTTTTTTTAAATATATCAATTTTGATTAGAAAAAACCATCTTGAAATAAGCTTTAAAAAAATTAAGTTCTGTTTGCATTTATTCATTTCACAAAATTTAACCTATTATTAATTTTTAGTTTTGCTTTTACTTTACATGCATTTACTATAATAATAATGATAGGTGTTAATGGGACAACTAATCTGACCTTTATTTTTAAAGTAAAGGATATTAATGAAGCTTTCTTTTTTTAACCAATGGATGATGCCTAAGACTACAATTTATTTCCAGAATAAAAAAATTAAATACATCTGTCTAAATTTACAGATTTTCAAGTCCTAAAGGATCTGTCATTGGATCTGATCTGCCTCCAGCTAGCATCGCCATGGAGCCAGAGGTGTACAGGCCAAACACTGCAGAATATAAACCACAGCCCAATCACGATACCTACAAACCCACAACTGTGATATATAAGCCCAATTCTGCTAGCATCAATGGGCCTCAAAAAGAGACATATGTTCCCCCATTAGTATATCACACTTCAAACGATGAAGAAAAGTACAAACCAACCATGGTGAACTACAACCCTGATCAAAAATCGACTAGAGTTCAGGTAAGAAAAGGATTTACAAAAACACAGAACATTCACTTATTACTTAATGCTTTTTTACCATTCCTCATCTATATGTGGCTCACTTTAGCAACTCCCCCCCCCCATGGCGTTACATAATAAATGAATAACCCCCATTAATGTTAAATTTTCTTTGTCATTGGTGTATTGAATAAAGAGTCAAACAGGGCAGATGTTGATGTATTTTTTTATGTATGCATTTCATATTTGATTTATGTATAAATCTGAAAGTATATGCGAATATTGAATCATGTTTGAATTTTTTAACTGGTTTTGATATATTGCACACATAAATTTTAATTAAACTCAAACTTGGGCTGGTATACTTTTCAAAAAAAAATTAATATAATCATCTGTGCATTTGAAAAATTATGGCTAAAATAATAAAAATAATGTTTGTAATTAATTTATATTTCAAGTACAGTGCCATCCTCCATATGTCCCTGCATCCCTCCTTGTGACACTGTTCTAATAGATGTTTTCTTCTAGCTTTATGTCTCTACATTATCTGGGAAATGTTTCCAGTAATTTTAAAAATTGCATTATATATTAAAATTGGAAAAATTAAGTAAAATAAGGTCAGAACCAAACACAAATTTTGAAGTATACACGTATTTTTAAGTTTTTTATTTTTTTATGGTCAGGTGTTGCCAGTCCAAACTACACCAGCAGCACCACCCACACAGCACACAGACATTGAAGTAGTCCCAAGAAAGCTACTAGAAGTGAAGAGACCAGCATCATCCAGATCATCAACTGGCTCACAAACAAATTCCCCTAGAGAGCCACAGAAGGTGAGATGATAAACAGTCAAATATTTTCAATAGTAGCCTACTATTTGAAGGCTGTATTTTATCTGAGTATAAAGGCATAAATATTTTTTCTAAATCTTTTTTGTTCTGTGTAATTAGTGAGTTTTTAGCTATATGTCAGATTTACAACAGTCAATGATGGACATTGATATTAAGGCTTGGTAACTGGTAATATAATATAGTCCTCTAACAATTAAGTGTTTATATATTGTTGTTTTATTCAAAAAACTATCAAACTAATCCAATTTCAAGCTGTACTCACAACTGGGATGACCCTATATTGTTCCTATGTGTTCCTCCTCAGTAGCTTACACTGACATGTCTATAAGTATGCCACCATATAGTTTAATTTCAGAATAGAAACTTGTAGACTGGATAAAATTTTCTTGTTCTCAGAAATTTTAGTTATTTTTCAATGTTATTAAAATGGTGAAAACATACTTTTAGGCACTTTAGAAACATATATCATCAAGTATAAAAAAATTAAGGCTTATTTTTATTAAAGACTGATTATATTAATTATTTGATACCCCAACTTCCATTTGTATTTAACATTAGAAATGTCTAAAAGATTTTTACTTTAATTTATTGACACTTGAAAATTAAAAAGAATAAAGAAAAAAATCTTTTGGCTTTAAAATTAAAAAAAAATATTTTGACAGAAAAAAAAAGTCTGCATTTAGTCTAATAAGTTTGATAATTTTCAGGTAGTTCTAAGTGGTAAAGGATTAAAGGAAGCTGAAGTGGGAAAACCAGCCAAATTTAAAGTTGATGGAACAGAAGCCAATCCAGGTAAGTTAAATTATTTTTACTGTATTTTATGAGGAACCTATAGGACGAAATGAATCTCTCTGTTGATATATGCCACTGTTTTTATTGTCTCTATAATTTTTTTGCTGCCTTGACTATATCCTTTCCATAACTGTCACTGCTATGGCTTTCAAGGAAATATGGACAACAATGTAGGCCTATATCTATAAATATGAGTTATCAATAATGGTCATATCATTATCAAATATATTAAAATTCTGTTTTCCCTTACTATAGTCAATTTATTGACTTTTGTTGAGCAGAAAAAAAATTATTTGATTTTAGTTACAATTTTTTTAATAATTTGATTGATAATTTTAAAAATAAAGTCCCCATTTTTGATGTATAATCTTTTTAAAACAAACCATGTTACCATAGATACCAAAACAATCTAAATTAATAGTGGGTGTGTTCTTCTATTAACATTACAGGTAGCCCCAAAGCTCACTTGCAGGGAGTCAGAGATAACATTCCAGTGAAAGCTGAGCCAATGGTTCCCCAGATTTATGACTGCACTTATGTTCCAGAGAAACCTGGCGCTTATCTTCTCTACATTGACTGGAATGACAAACCTTTGAAAGGTACAAAATACAGAACTAATTTTGAAATAGTGATTAGCTTTGTTGATTGACTTAAATTTCCCAAATTTAAAATTGTGATTTCTTTTTAATCCGCACACAAGTACTAATTCTAAAAATTCAGTGTAGTTTTCTGACTCACTGTCTAAGGCTAACACTTATCTACATTGTTTTTAATGAACCAGAGTGGACTAAATGGCCCTAATTAATGTGCTGAAAAGATAATCTCAAAGATTTTATAAAATTATAAATGACAAAAGTAAAATTGAAAAAAAAAATTATGTTACTGGTTTCGGCAAGTAATAATATAAACAGATCTTTGCAAGAACAGAAGAAACAGATACATGCATATATATCAGATAGCTACAGGATTTTTTTAATTATTACATGTACATGCATTTTAAATTATTTAGAATATCACGTTTACTACTGTATTCTAATAGCAAACTTACACTATTTCAATTTTTTTTTTAAAGTTTCATAGCTTTAAATGTTGGAACTGTTGGTATGATGCCTGAAGGCTATGAAAAATTAAACAAATTACTGTAATATTAGTAAAAGATGTATTCAATTTTATTTTTTCTTTTAAAACCTTTTAGAATGTATCAAAATTTCTGAGTGAAAAATGTTTTATGAAAAGCCTTATTTTTCATAAAAACAAGATTTAAAAATATTGCAAATGTAAAAATATTGCTATTTCTTCTTCTTCTTTGTTCTCGCTTTGTCAAGATTGCGTGGCAGTAGGTTTTGCGCCGTTAAGGCCCACTGCCTCCGTCTTCAGCTGCTGTTATTTCTGGATTTGCTTCCATAGCCTTTTGTCAGCCAAGGCCATCTGCAAGGCAGCAGTTGATTGAATTTCAGAGTTTTCTCTCCTAGATGACTGCTATCTCTATATCCCTAGCTAACGGCCTCGTCTGGCCGGGTTTAGAGTTTGAGCTCTCTATGTTTTTGCTATCATTTCCTAGGGTTTTTGAGGCGTTTTTTAAAGGTATCCTTACCATGGGTACCTCACCTCACCCTCCATGACAGCAAACCAGTTGGTCCGCGGCCGCTTATTTAGTATTCACGGCTAACCCTTATATCTAAGGGTCTTTCCCCTATCCGCCAGCTGGGGATGCGCTTGGTAGGAGATAGTAGCTCCCCCAAGATATTGCTATTATCTATTGAAATTATAAGCAAAGCTTAGCCCTTATTAAAACTTTTAACTATGATCTATTTCTTAACTTCCAACAGGCTCACCATTCAAAGTTGATGTCCGAATGCCATCCCAACCCCACAAAGTGACAACTGAGAAACCAAAACAAAGTATTTACATGGGTAAAGACCTAGAAATGAAGATTGATCATAGAGATGCAGGTCCAGGTAAAATAAAAACTGTTCATATTTCTTAAACTTTGGCCTACACTACACAAATAATGTTCCCATATTGTACAAGAGAACATGTCTACATTCCACGTATTTTGTGCAGTAACTGGTCTTATTTTTGCCCTTGGAATTAGTTACTACATTTTACTATAAATTGCCTATGTATAGTCTGAATGAATTCTTTTCTGTTAAAATTTATACATTTCTACATGTATCTTGTCATCAAAATTTAAATTTTTTCATACTTGATCTTCACATCAACAGGTAAATTGTCAGTGACATGTAGGGATCCTAAAAACAATGTAGTACCTGTTCGGCTAAATGACAATTTTGATGGCACCAAGTCTCTCAAGGTCACACCACATATGGCCGGTCGACACATTGTAGAAATACTATATGATGGCAACCACATATTGGGTATGATTGCAATTCTTCATTTTTCTTTTTCTTCAAAACATGCAGCATAACTATTATAATGGCAAACTTTAAATTTGTATCTTTAAAACATATAAGGGGTTCAATTACAAACCTTCAAGTTTATGTTTCACTTATTCAGTGCATCACAGAAAGTTGCCTTAATGCATACATTTTTTTATTCCTATTTAATCTTTTTGCCCTTTTGATTACATTTTTTTAAATCACCTTCCTATGTAGTCAAACTGATACGTGGCAAGGGTTGGTCGTGATCACTCGCAAATTGCAAAGAATTAAGAAATTTTTTCCCTATCTATGGCATTACCATTTCTTATTCTTGTTTAGACAATTTATGCAATGTGGCACCCCAATTGTTTTGTTTTCTTTCAGAGAAGGGTGAAATTGTAATATTCCTTGCCATTTTTGAAACTCTATAGATTTATTGCTATATGTATGTAATGCTGATCTGTTGCTATTGGTATTTTATTGTTTCAGGAAGTCCATATGCAATAGACATCAAAGAAGAACAGGTCAAGGGTAAAGTCAAAGTTTGGGGCCCAGGTATTGAAAATGGAATTTTCCCAGACTTCCAAGGCACATTTTGGGTGGAGACAACAGGGGCAGGAGCTGGAGAGCTCACAGTGAGAATAAATGGACCTAAAGGTAAGAAGAGCTTTACATTTACTTTAAAGGCATTATTCTTTTTTTTTTCCTGTATCTAATTTACAACATGAGAGAAAGTAGAATTTAAAATGTTCATAAACATTCTAGGCTCCATTTCTTTCTTGCATCACAATTTTCATGCTGATCTCTTCTGAGACAAAATTATTATGCAATTCAATAATCCAGTTATTACACACTGGCTTTTACTTTATCTCACATATCATGCTTGTAAATTTATACCATCTGATAAATTAATTTCTTTTCCATTACTTAATGTTCATTATTTTACGTCAAGTCATTTTTACTGAAATCTTGTGTGCAGCTGTAATATTTATCAACCTTTAGGGCTGACATGCATGATAATGTAGGTTAGTACTGCATTGCCAGTTAGGGGAAAAATTAACTTTTACAATATTTTTAGGCATACAGCCATCTTTCATCTGGTGAAAGGATTTGACATTACTGATCATTAAGGTTGAAAAGAATTTGACCAGCCTTTTACTAGTCATTCATCTAGAACATAAAAGTTAATCAGATTACTAAATTTAAAACTGTGCATACTTGATATGCAAGCTTTAATTATTATATCATACCAGCAGGGCTAGCCTTACGAATAGCAGGGCCCAATTTAAGGGATACTTGCGAGGCCTCTATTCTAATTTTTTTACAGTAACAACTATTACTATTAACATGTATATAATTAGCGAGACGCCTGCCAGGCACCTGGCTCAATTAGGAGCAATTGGTCAAATCATCCTAAGGCTGACCCTGCATACCAGATAGAAAATTTTCTTTGAAGGTTTCACTATTAAGTCACAGATAAAAAAGCTCTTTAATCCTTTCCTGTACAGCTAAAGTTGTTTGAAGTGGTTACTTCCTGTAATCTCATTTCTCATTCAGTGATCAAAAAAAATTCTCTTTTTTATTTAAACATGTTTGTAAAGATACTTCTTGCGTATCATTTTTAAAATATAACAAATGAATGATAATTTCTAAAAAAAATTATATTTTTCATCTCAATTTCTAAACAACACTTTTTCGTATGACAGGTGCTTTCAAAGTGAAAATGATTCAGCCAAGCAAGAAGGAAAAAATTTACCAATATTTTTACAACCCTATTGAGCCTGGTATCTACTATGTGGATGTGAAGTGGTCAGGTCTCCATGTCAGTGGAAGTCCCTTCACTGTACTTCTAGCTGGAAGTCCTGGTGAGCTGAGTATCATGGAAGCCAATTTGGACCATTCCATTTTGAATGGCATAGATGAGGCTGTGATGAGGAGGAGTAACAAGGGCAGTCATTTAAATGAAATTCTGTATTAATTCTGTATCAGAGAGTTGTGTTAAGTGAACAGCTTTGAATAAAATATTTAAAAAGCAATAAGAATAAAGCCCATTGAGTAAAAATAAATTTCAAGTCTTAAAAAATTACAACATAGAAATTTCATTTTTTTTAAATAAAGCTTAGACAGAAAGTGGCATTAACAATATAATCCAATCACCTTTTCATTCAATTCGTCCTTGGCCTTAATGAAATTAATAAAGTCAGTAAATTTGACTGGAAAAAGCTATTACCATTTTTTGAATCTATTGATCGTAATTTCAAAGCTTGATTCAGGTCTTTTTTTATAATCTTTTTTATGTAGGTTAAAGTTAAAAAGTAAAGTATATTAAAAACTCTGGTAATTAAGTCAACATTTCTTACCCACCTTTTCTTAAGACTGACTTAATAAGTTATACTATATTTTAAGTGAAATCTCAAAGTGAACTATATTTTTAGAAAAATGTTCTTTTAATGATAAATAAAAACTTATTAAATTTTTTTATAAAAATGCATCTTTTGCTTGAGGCTGAAAATAAATTATTTTGAATAAATTAGCCTATATTTTTTATAAGACAAATCCTAGTATTAACTTTCATACTGTTTATTCTCGTATACTCTATTTCTTATAAATGAAAAATTTAAGCCAGCACTAGTTATCATTGATTATTAAACTTTCAATTGTTAAGACAACAGATTGTCAACAATGACAACTTTTATTACAATGTAAAAATGTTCAACTATTATCAATCTATTATTAAAATATTTCTTTGCAAGCAAAATATAGCAGATTATCTATATGTATATACAGAGAGAGAGAGAGAGATTACCAACATTGAGTGAATATTGTTTTTAAAGTACAAAATCTAGAATTCTTCCTGCCATTATTATTTACTATCAGTTTTTATATGTTCGGTTTTATCTCTGAGCTTAATAACTGGAATGCTCAAATGTCTATACACAGGAAGAAAATGATTAGCAGTCATTTTAATGTCATTTGTACATTTTGTTAAGTGTAAACTAGATTAACTTCTGTACTAAAAGTCATTTACCTACAGCATCTGTCTGATTGAATGGTTTTTTTAAATATTGTATAAATTAATTACACTTAAAGTGATCAGTTTGCAATTGTAAATGGCCTCCATTGCCGGAACTAATAGATTTTAGACCAGAAGCTTATGAAGTTAGATGCCGAAAATAAATATATCACGAAAAATGGCAGTTAATTATTTTCTTTCAACCCATAAATAGTAATAAAGAAAACATTGAACACTCGAGGCATCTTAATTTGCAATGGGATAAATACTTGTTTGTGTTAATGTATAAAAAGCTGCTTTCTATTTACAAAATGAGTAAAAAAGTGCCTTAAATAATTGTTTACTGTAAATTATAATTGTTATATCATAACCATTGGATGAATTTTTTTTTTAAATCGCAGTTAAGATTTCATTTTTATTATTTATTCATAATGTTTGTTACCAGTCTGATTTTGAAATGACAAAATAATTTATGAACTTTCTAGTAGAAAGGTTTTTGGGCTATTCGCTCTTCAAATTTATGGCTATGACAAAATAATTTATGAACTTTCTAGTAGAAAGGTTTTTGGGCTATTCGCTCTTCAAATTTATGGCTATGACAAAATAATTTATGAACTTTCTAGTAGAAAGGTTTTTGGGCTATTCGTTCTTCAAATTTATGGCTAGCAAAGTAGCATGCTAATAGGTTGAAACTGTAAAGTAACCAATATAAGAATATATTTGGAAGCTTTGTGGAACATGTCAGTTTAGTCTAAAACATGTAATTATATGTAAGATATTAGTTCCGATATTAAACACTGTACTGTTGTCTAATCTTTTATATTGTAGTCTTTGCATGTCACACTCCTGATTGTTATCAATATAAAAATAATTAATCATTTTAATCAACAATTCTATGTAATGTTACAGATATGTCTTATTTATTTCTCTTTTTTTTTTTTAAATAATGATAGCGAATTCTGTTATGTGCATAGATTTTTTTAAAATAAAATTTAATTCCTCAGTAAATCCTTAATCATGGCTTAAACAGTATGTAAGAATAAATTGTTTCCAAATGTACCGGTAGCTATTTATTCTAACTCTTAAGATTGTAATTTTACTTTCTGTGTGCAATATTAGAATTTTTCTTCCTTTATTTTTACATTTATTCTGTCTTCAAATATTTAAGAAAAGGGGTGAATTAGATCACTATTGTTTCTTCTCTTCTTATTTAAAAGAAAACATTTATACATGTTAAGGTCCAATTATCTACTTGACATACATGTTCATTGTATGTATGAGATATATGTAAGCGAATATATTTATTACAATGGAATTAAAAACTCTTTTAATCTAAACGTGATGTTTATTTTTATTACTAAATAATTTTGATTTCAATTAAAACATTGTCTGCTAGAGTCTAGAGGAGCTGTGAGCTTGGTTGCACTTTTTGTTGTAAGCCTTATCTGCATGCTGTAGAGGGATTGGATGATCGTGTGTTAAAGCGCTCGATTGTCGACCTAAATGTTCCTGGTTTGATCTCCGGTGAGGACCAAGGAAATTTTTTCAGGTCATGGCTAAAGTCCCCGCTATATTCCCCTGTGGTATCTCCATGGCCATTGCACTATCGGCAATGGTGGGGATGAAAGAAGGGCACCATAAAAACCGTCACAGTGGTTTATAGGATCTAAGAGATTTCATCTCACCCTTACAGGGACTTTACACATCTGCATGCTGTAGGTTACTGCTGGAGCGAACCCAGTCACCTTCAATGGCTCATCGAAAGAAAAGCCAAACCATAAGTGATTTGTAGAATCAAAAGCTTAATATCTTCTTGGAATGATTTTAATAATAATTAGAAACTCTCATAAAGGGCGTGAAGCCTTAACTAATTTAGAGGGTCACATTTAAATAAAAAATTGTGTAATATCAAATATCTATCACTTTTAAAAAAAAAAAGCGAAATAATTATTATTCTAAAAATTTTTGTTTATTTTTTAATGTGACCGAAAATGAAGAAAATATCACAAGGTAAAGAATTCAAATTGCTAACAATGAAAATGATGATGCGAAACTAACTACCGTAATTATATGAAAAAAATGATGCAGTTAAAAAATAGTACATATGTCAAAAGTGCATATAATATAACAAATATATTTCCCTAGCAACTATGCAATTACTTGGTATTACTATTAAAGAAAAGGTTCAAAAAAGCTTAAATAATTTTAGTTGAACTAAATTTTTATTCTTTTTTAATACAATGTTCTATCTTGAGAATAATGTTTGCATTTATAAAAAAAAATAAAAAAGGCAATCTTTTCGCGTATATTAAGACATTGTTCAGAATAATGACAACGTTTAAAAAAAAATGCAAGATTTTGCAAGGCCAACCTGGCAGATTGTTTGTTGTTTTGTTTTTTTTTCGCGTTTTCTAAGACAGTGTTCTAATTTGTGTATTTTAAAACTTTTCATTTTGATAACTGCCTGTATATTTTTTATGATGTTATGCTATACATGATTAGAAAAAAGAAATTAGCACGTTTTTAGCCAGGGATATTGGCAGCAGTTTCTTTGGCGGCCGCCTCCCTTTCTTTGGCGATGGCCAGGGCGTCTCGTTGAGCGTCAAGAGCGTCGGCAGCCTTGTCAGCAACCAGACCTTTCAAGTCGCCCGTAGACAGGGGCTTAGGTGGAGGCGGGGGCGCCGGCCTTTCAGGTGGAGGGGGAAGGTTAGCCAGCTGATCTTGCCTGTGGTCCAGGAGGTCGTTGTGCCTGTCCTGGGCCAGGGACGCAGCCTCTGCCTGAGCGGCCTTGTCCACTTTGACCGGAGAAGGGGGCGGAGGTGGGGGAAGGATGAAGTTCTGCTGCGGGACTGGCGCGGCGGGGCCTATGAATACCGGGAGCGGCGGCGGGGGAGGGAGGTAGACGAAATTATTGGTTGGTGGGGGAGGCCCGATGGGCACGTGAATGACCGGCGGGGGGGGGGGCGGTGGTGGTACATTAGGGTCTATGAAAGGATCAAACGGGTCATTATACGCGGGCACCGGTGGTCCGGTGATTCCACTCGGGGGAACATCGAAAGGATCTGGGGAGCCGCCTGCCCCTCCACCACCAGGCGCCCCGTCTGGCGCAGGGACGAACACAGGGTCGACCAGATTCTCAATAGGGACCTCCTCGGAGGAATCCTTCCCTGTCACCTGGTCCGCCGCGTGAGACTTCTGGTCGGCGACGATCTCGTCCACCGGGATGGGCTCTGGGGTCTCCGGGACGGGCGGAGGGGGTGGTGGCTCTGTAGCTGGAGCCGGCTCCTGCTGTGGCGGCTTCTGCTGCTCTTCCTGTTGCTGCTGCTGCTTTTGTTCTTCCTGTTGCTGCTGCTGTTGCTGCTGCTCTTGCGGCTTTGGCTGCTCCTGCGGAGAGGGCAGTGACGGGGTGTCCACCTGGCCGTGGTTGCCGTGGCCGTCGCCGTCCTCTTCCTTCTTGGTCGCGTCCGGTCCGCTCTGAGGAGCGTCCACCTGAGGGACGTCCACTTGTGGTGCGTCCACTTTGGGGACGTCCGTTTTAGGGGGATCTGCCTGTGGCGCATCCACCTGAGGCTTGTCTACTTTCGGTGGATCGGGCACCGGCACAGGGTCGGGTTCCGGAACTTTTATGGGGTCAGGAGCAGGGGCTGCTGGATCAGGGATCGAGACTTTGTCAAACTGCAAATAAAAAAAATATCAAAATCATTATTTCCACATTTGTTTTCTTTTAAAACATTTGTTTAAAAACTGAAAAATACGTAAACTTCATTATCTCTCGTTTGCTTAGAAGTAGAGCTAAAATAAAAACAGTTCGAAAGAAGACAGACTTAAACTGCAAATCCTGGTATGTTTGGTGTTGTGCAAACCACACATTCCCTTTATCTGCCCCGATGGCCAGTGGCGTAGCAAGCTTAACTCGCGCCCTGGGCACAATACCTTTTTAGCGCCCCCCCCCTCCCATTCGAAAACCATATAATATTATATGTAAAATGTACCATTTGGCGCCCGTTTGTGAGTAGCGCTCGGGACATGATACCCTGCCCCCCCCCCAATCACTACGCCACTAGTCACTCGTTCACTATACACGTAACCACCTGTGTCACGTGTTCGGCGTGTTCCTTGATCTCATTCTATCACCTGTCAACCACTGATTCTCTGCCCCTGACCATTCGTACTATTATGCAGTTGTGCGTGAACAACAATCATATACACCCTTACCCCCCCCCACACACACACACGCGTACACACAGTCCCTCTGTGACAATGTGTATAATAATAAATTATATTAATTTTAAGAAAATTCAAAAACTTGGCAAAGCCAAGAAAACCACAAACCTATAAGATGATAATACAACGTCATTCTAGAATTGAAAACAAAAAACAAACGTTTATATAGATGCCTGGTCGAATCAAAGTTTAGACCAAACAGAGGAAGAATGTATTTGTTTACCAAGTTCCCTCCCTTCCCGTCCCCGTCTTCTTTGTTGCTGCCAGTGTAGATGTCGTTGTGCACGTCTGAGAGCAGCAGCTGGAGACTCTTGGACTCGTCCCTCTTCTCTCTGATCACAGCTGACTGACCTTGCAGCACTAAGGCTCCTGGAGGTAAGAGAAAAATATGTTGTAACTTGGTGTTTAGCGTGTGCACCGGCTGTCATTCTTCTGAACAGAAGCGGGCCACCCGGGAGTGAAAGAAAACATCTGGGCCCGTTTAGAGAGATAGCCTACTTGCAGAATCAAAATACAAGTTTAAAATCGGAGGGTTTAGCTTAGGCCTATTAGATAGAAGTCGCGGGTCCACCGTTAAATGTGTTTCTGCTTCTAAATCTTTAAAAAAAACTGTAACAAAGTAAAGGAAATAAATTATATTAATAACTAGCTGTACCCATAGATATATAGACTAGATCGCTTATACTTATTTAACAGAGACCGAAAAAGTGTTTTATGTGCGGACCCTAACTTCAAAAAGAGAAGAGTAAATTTCTTTATTTTTTTTGCTATTTGTTTATGCAATCTATGCGTACTTCCGTACTACGTCATCATAGTTGCAAAGAATTTGTAAAAATAAATAGTTTATACTCATTGTATTCGGGGACCGACCATATAACAGGTTTACATAGCCCGTAAGCGATCTAGTCTTATAGGCCTATATCTATGGCTGTACCCTGCAAAACCTTTGCACAGAGTTATATCCCCATTAGGTTTTATCGGTAGGTTAGGTTATTTTTTCGTTTCGGGCAGATCCGATTTTTTCATTATTGTATTTTTAACTGGGATACTGTTGTGTTAATTCTTTACTTTCGATTTAACACAGAGCCCAAATCGCTTATATATATATATTATTATTAAGATGTTGTTTTTTTTAATATTGTTAGAGACCAGTGCTATCACAACCGGTTTCACTATCACTGTGCCTACTTATATGGCTTCCCAATAGGAGCAATTCAGTATGTTAGGCCGCTACGAAAACTAAAGAATGAGATATAAATGATCTTTAAGCTATGGGCCCCTCAACTTGTGTGTGAGTGGTGGGGGAGGGGGAGCATGGGATGTGTCCATGCACCCTGATATCTGTTAGCAAGTTCACAACATTAACGAGCACACATATCATTTCCTATTCAAATCAATTGTTAGTTAGCAAAAAAAAAATTAAATAATAACAAATGAAAAATAGCCTTTTTTTAGCAAAAAAAAAATCATTATATCTATGAGTGACTACGTCAATGAATTGGTGTCTAGTTCCTAATTTTCAAAGAATTGGAAGTACAATTGAAGTAAAAATGAAAGCATCGGTTTCATTGTGATTTGATTGTTTTGTTTGGGTTTTCGACTGCCTACGGGTGGGGGGAGGGGGGTGATCGCCCCTTAAGACGGTATCTTTCATCACAGTAAAGTTTCCTTATCCCTAAAGAGCCATCGGGGCAGATTTCTGTGACGAAGGCATTTAAATGGGCTTGTGTGGTTAACACAACGCTCAGCCGCCTTTACCTCCCCCCCCCCCAACTTAAGTCAGGTGAACCATTTAAAGCTGGGTGAGCCTGTGGGGGGGGGGGGGGAATCTCCTTGGTTCTCACACAGAGGATCGAACCCTGGGCTCCAAAGTCCTACAGTCGAGCGATCTACACCACCTGGTCATTCGTCCCTTTTCATTACAGTAAGATGGGACATTTGTTATTGGTAGGATCCATAGAGTACCACCTGAAACTTATGTTTGAGATTTTTTAATTGTCTATACTGAAATGTGAAGCTGACAAACAATAGGAGCTTGGCGGCCACGTATGTCAAACTCAATATGCACGGTATATTCAACGGAACAAGTTCCACATAATCCGTCCAAACCCATAACACCCTGAAAACGATAAAGTCACACGTGAACATTTCTTCAGACGGGTTTCATTGACACTAGAGATGAAACTTAAGTCCGACAAATTAAATTAAATCTTTCCTTTTTTTCATTTCAGTTTTACTCTAATTCCTAGTTTTTAAATAGACCACGCCCATTGAGTTCAACAATTTAACATTCTAAGTGCATATAGGCTTGGGCGACTAGGGCCCGGCGTCTAAGGAAGGCCCCATAATAGGAAACACTGTGATACGGTATATGTAGATTACCATTTCAGCTCTCGGCCCAACAAATGGGCATTCGGCCTAGGCCCCCGCGTACTGACCGTCTCTGAATCGATGACCCTCTGTTAATCGAAATAAGAAACAGTGAAATGCAATAATGAATGAAAATAACAGACAAGTATTCATTCTTTCATAAGTACATATAAATCCACACATATATAGACTGATTGATCGATTGTTTGATAGACGCGTTCATATATAAATATTATATTTCATGTTTGGTCTTTCGGTGGACGCTTTTTTTAAAAGTATAATTCAAGTCGTTTAACTTATTCAAGCAATAAATAATCAAGCCGGAGCTGAAGGTATATTCAGTAGCGTAGT
>JAGDYQ010000109.1:3166447-3188928 GCA_021962125.1 Bulinus truncatus
TTAGTTTGTCATTTGATCATTTATTGTTTTATTCAGAGGTCTCTTGATAAATACGACCTATGCATTCATTCATGATATTGGCTTATTTTTAGTTCTAAATTCTATTACAGAATAATAATGTCATCGTGCATAACATGAACAGACAAAAGTACTTACATACATACATACATACATGGAGAATTTCATAGTTATAAATGTGTAAAAATAGCTTGTTTAAATGTATTTAGCATAGGTTAGTTTTTTTTTCTATTCATAAGTGATTAAACAAAAACTAAAAAACTATATTATTAAACAAATATTAAGAGCTGAAGTCTGAGAATTTTTAAACATGTTTCTTCAACATCCAGTAAGATATTGATGTTGATAAAGGAAGTTTGAACAATAAGAAAAAAAAACCAGTAATCTACAAGTAATTTAACTAAAATATAAAACAAATAAGACTCATTTACCAGAGTGGCAACCCTTTATTGACATCAATTTGGGGATATGGGGGATGAATAATTAACATATGTGATCAAGACATAATTTGTGAGCAAACTAAACACTCTTAAATTTAAGATGACCTTTGATTTTTCAAGAATCGTTGTTGACATCAGTTTGTTTTAACCTCTTGCCAACTTGCAAATTTTTTTTTCTACAAATGGTACTGTCCCAGATATCGATCCAAGCTGCTTTTTCTTTTCAATCCCGTCCAAATTGCACTCAAATGGAGTTGGTTGGTGTTTAAGATCTGCCAAAAATGCAAAAAGTATGTTAATGAAGAAAAAAAATGATATTAAAAAAAAGTTACTTACAACTTACAATAATAAAATATTTGTGCAAAGAAAGGGCTTCTTACCTGTTTGGATAGGGCTCAGAAAGTCATGCTGTCCATGATTCAGTACAATCTATCTTTTTTTACTCCAACTCAAAAGGTGGATTTGGCTTAATAATTCTGCTGAAGAAATTTTCGTTTTATTAAGAGTTCCAAATACAATATCATGAATGCAAGGGATAGTTCTGTAATTGAAACCTTAATTCTAATGGAGGGGAGGAGAAAAGTATTTTCGGAAAAAAAAAGGCTTCACCGTAAAATATTTATGTTAATAGAGGATGGTCTATGAATTTCTTGTACTAGTTGAATGTTGTGGTCATTGACTTGATTGCTGGCATATGTGTAGGGTTAAATTTCCCACTGGCTGGCTAATATTCATTATGATTCCCTGATTCTTTTAAGGGCTGTCCCCAGTTTTATTACCAGGTGTTGTTTTCTCCATCAAAAGGTTTTTGGGCTTTAAATTCTGTGAAGAAATATTTATTTTTTTAAGAGATGCCTATACCAAATTTAAACATCTTAACATGAATGCAATGGTTAGTCTTGTTAGTTGAAATTTAAATTCTAGGGTTGGTGGGAGAAGGAGAAAAAAATTATTTATTGAAAATATTTGTAAAACATAAATGAGTTACTTACCATGTTTGTATTGAAAAAAAAATACTTTCCCTTCCTTGTAGCAAGGACTAATGTGTTCTTTCCAGGCTAGTTATGTCTAGGATCAAGCATCTCACACCAACATCAGACTGTCATCAGACCATTATTTGTCTGCAACTGGTAAAGAAAAAGCTTACAATTAATGGAAGGCTGGCTAACAGACCAACCTAATATTAGTGAATTTTTAAATAATTGAAAACAAAAATGCTTTACCCTCAAATTTTTCTGTTAATGTAGGATGGTCTTTTAATGTCTTGTACCATTTGAATGTTGTGGTCATTGGTTTCAATGCTGACATCTGTGTAGGGTTAATTTTTCTTATGGCTGGCTAATATCTATAAATATATATTTTTTCTTTTAAAGGCTGTCCCAGTTTTCTCCCGTCCAAAAGGTTTTTGGCTTTAAAATTCTTCTGAAGAATTATATTTTTTTAGTGATGCCTATAGCAAATTTAAACATCTTAACATGAATGCAATGGTTAGTCTTCTTAGTTGTAATTTAAATTCTAGGGTTGGTGAAAGAAGGATACATAAATTATTTATTGAAAATATTTGTAAAACAAAAATGAGTTACTTACCATTATTTTATTGAAAAACTAAACAAAAATACTTTCCCTTCCTTCACATTTGCCAGAAGCTATTGATTCATTTTTACCATGAGCTAAAACATCATTTCACATCTTGCCAGAAGCTATTGATTCATTTTTACCTTGAGCTAACACATCATTCCAACAGTGGACTGTCATCAGACCATCATTTGGGTCAACTGGAACAATTGGTTCTTAAAATTAATTGAAGGCTAGCTAACATGAAAAATTAATGATACTAAAACATTTTTATTATCAAAAAATTAGAATTATTAAACGTAAAATATTTCTGATAATGTAGGATGATCTTTAAATTTCTGGTGCTTGTTTGATGTTGTGATCATTGGCATCTTTGCTAGGTATAGGGGAATGTTCTTCCTGATGGCTCATATCTTTAATATATTGTTCCTTCAAAGGTTCAACCAGTTTTTGTTGCCAGCTTTCCTTAGTCAATTTTCATTCATTTGTTTTTTTATTGCTTCAAACCTGGCAAAAAAATTTCTTTTGATAATATGGCTAATACAAATTTTAAAATATATGCATGAATGGATGGTTTAGTAGTGTTAATAGAAGCTAAGTTACATGGTAAAAAAATATAATTAAATTTTAAAAATATTTGTAAAAAACAGGGTTACTTACCATTATTTTATTGAAAATCAAAACAAAATACTTTCCCTTTCTTCATATTTTGCCAGAAGCTATTGATTCATTTTTACCATGAGCTAAAACATCATTCCAACAGTGGACAGTCATCAGACCATCATTTGGGTCAACTGGAACAATTGATTATTAAAATTAATTGAAGGCTAGCTAACATGCAAACTTATTGATACTAAAAGATTTTTTTTATCAAAAAATGAGAATGCTTAACCGTAAAATATTTCTGATTAAGTAGGATGATCTTTAAATTTCTGGTACTTGTTGGATGTTATGGTCATTGGCATCTTTGCTATGTATAGGGGAATGTTCTTCCTGAATGCTCATATCTTTAATATATTTTTCCTTCAAAGGTTCAACCAGTTTGTGTTGCCAGCTTTCGTTAGTCAATTTTCTTTCATTTGTTATTTTTTTTTTATTCAAACCTGGGAAAAAAAATTTCTTTTGATAAATGGCTGTACAAATTTTAAAATATATGCATGAATGGATGGTTTAGTAGAGTTAATAGAAGCTAAGTTACATGGTAAAAAAATATAATTAAATTTTAAAAATATTTGTAAAAAACAGGGTTACTTACCATTATTTTATTGAAAATCAAAACAAAATACTTTCCCTTTCTTCATATTTTGCCAGAAGCTATTGATTCATTTTTACCATGAGCTAAAACATCATTCCAACAGTGGACAGTCATCAGACCATCATTTGGGTCAACTGGAACAATTGATTATTAAAATTAATTGAAGGCTAGCTAACATGCAAACTTATTGATACTAAAAGATTTTTTTTATCAAAAAATGAGAATGCTTAACTGTAAAATATTTCTGATTAAGTAGGATGATCTTTAAATTTCTGGTACTTGTTGGATGTTATGGTCATTGGCATCTTTGCTATGTATAGGGGAATGTTCTTCCTGATTGCTCATATCTTTAATATATTTTTCCTTCAAAGGCTCAACCAGTTTGTGTTGCCAGCTTTCGTTAGTTAATTTTCATTCATTTATTGTTTTTTTTTTATTCAAACCTGGGAAAAAAATTTCTTTTGAGAAATGGCTGTACAAATTATAAAATATATGCACGAATGCATGGATTAGTTTTGTTAATAGAAGCTCAAATTACAAAGTAAAATAATATTATTAAATTTTGAAAATATTTGTAAAAAACAGGGTTACTTACCATTATTTTATTGAAAAACAAAACAAAAATACTTTCCCTTCCTTCACATCTTGCCAGAAGCTATTGATTCATTTGTACCTTGAGATAATATATCATTCCAACAGTGGACTGTCATCAGACCATCATTTGGGTCATCTGGAACAATTGGTTCTTAAAATTAATTGAAGGCTATCTAACATGCAAACTTATTGATAATAAAAGATATTTTTTATCAAAAAATGAGAATGCTTAACCGTAAAATATTTCTGATTAAGTAGGATGATCTTTAAATTTCTGGTACTTGTTGGATGTTATGGTCATTGGCATCTTTGCTATGTATAGGGGAATGTTCTTCCTGATTGCTCATATCTTTAATATATTTTTCCTTCAAAGGCTCAACCAGTTTGTGTTGCCAGCTTTCGTTAGTCAATTTTCATTCATTTATTGTTTTTTTTTTATTCAAACCTGGGAAAAAAATTTCTTTTGAGAAATGGCTGTACAAATTATAAAATATATGCACGAATGCATGGATTAGTTTTGTTAATAGAAGCTCAAATTACAAAGTAAAATATTATTATTAAATTTTGAAAATATTTGTAAAAAACAGGGTTACTTACCATTATTTTATTGAAAAACAAAACAAAAATACTTTCCCTTCCTTCACATCTTGCCAGAAGCTATTGATTCATTTGTACCTTGAGATAATATATCATTCCAACAGTGGACTGTCATCAGACCATCATTTGGGTCATCTGGAACAATTGGTTCTTAAAATTAATTGAAGGCTATCTAACATGCAAACTTATTGATAATAAAAGATATTTTTTATCAAAAAATGAGAATGCTTAACCGTAAAATATTTCTGATTAAGTAGGATGATCTTTAAATTTCTGGTACTTGTTGGATGTTATGGTCATTGGCATCTTTGCTAGGTATAGGGGAATGTTCTTCTTGATGGATCATATCTTTAATATATTGTTCCTTCTAATGTTTACCCAATTTTTGTTGCTAGCTTTCTTTAGTCAATTTTCATTTATTTGTAGTTTTTTTTTTTGCTTTAAACCTGGTAAAAAAAATTTCTTTTGATAAATGGCTGTACAAATTTTAAAATATATGCATGAATGCATGGATTAGTAGTGTTAATAGAAGCTCAAATTACAAAGTAAAAAATATAATTAAAGTTTAAAAAATATTTGTAGAAAAAGGATAACTTACCATTAATTTATTGAAAAACAAAACAAAAATACTTTCCCTTCCTTCACATCTTGCCAGAAGCTATTGATTCATTTTTACCATGAGCTAACACATCATTCCAACAGTGGACTGTCATCAGACATTTGGGTCAACTGGAACTATTGGTTCTTAAAATTAATTGAAGGCTAGCTAACATGCAAACTTAATAATACTAAAAGTTTTTATTATCAAAAAATGAGAATAATTAACCGTAAAATATTTCTGATTATGTAGGATGATCTTTAAATTTCTGGTACTTGTTGGATAATGTGTCATTGGCATCTTTGCTAGGTATAGGGGAATGTTCTTCCTGATGGCTCATATCTTTAATATATTGTTCCTTCAAAGATTCAACCAATTTTTGTTGCCAGCTCTCTTTAGTCAATTTTCATTCATTTGTTGTTTTTTTTTTGCTTCAAACCTGGTAAAAAAAATCTTTTGAGAAATGGCTGTACAAATTATAAAAAAAATGCATGAATGAATGGATTAGTTGTGTTAATAGAAGCTAAAATTACAACGTAAAGTATTATTATTAAATTTTTAAAATATTTGTAAAAAAACGGGGTTACTTAACATTATTTTTTTGAAAAACAAAACAAAAATACTTTCCCTTCCTTCACATCTTGCCAGAAGCTATTGATTCATTTTTACCATGAGCTAACACATCATTCCCACAGTGGACTGTCATCAGACCATCATTTGGGTCAACTGGAAAAATTGGTTCTTAAAATTAATTGAAGGCTAGCTAACATGCAAACTTAATTATTAGAGCTGTTGTTCGATTTAAAAAATTGATCGAAATTAACGCATGATTAAAAATTTCAATCGCAAATTAATGCACTTTTTAATCGAAACAATATAACACATTTTGTTTGTATTCAGACTAGTAAGTCATAATATCATAGCATAAAATTGGTATAATAAACAAGTCAGATTAATTTACGAAAAAGTTATAATTAATTGTAACAGATTTATTAAGCATTAGCACATATGTCTGTTGAGTTAGTTATTGAGACCAGTTTATTGACATGTATCCATCACGTTAAGTGATGCGAGTTTTTTTTTAATCAACAACCATGCCAAACAAGTGTTATTCTCGTGCCATAGGTTCCGATATAATGAGGTATTTCATCCTTTCTCCCCTCTATCCCTGTCGTATTTTGCTACACTTTGTCCCCCCCCCCCACGTATGTCTTGTTTACCCAACCCTCCACTACCGTACCTACCCCTTCACTTCCCATCACAAAACAAAATAGACACGTCATTTCTATCTCATGTGCATTTTCCTTCATAAAATAATAGTATAGCCAGAAAGTACCTGCTCACTTATTATTAACGCGTTTTTTTTATTCCTACCTTTCCCATCCTGTTAGATTTTTGACACACTTAGCAGCTTCGTTTTCCCCCACAAAGATGGCGTTACTTATAGCTGACCCAACCACAGAACCCCCCCCCCTGTCCCATTTTTTCCAAATCATGGCACCTGTCAATCCAAACTAGGAGCACGCTTCCACTGCAGATGTTAACTAATGGTATCATTGGGGGTCATAATTAGAATTAAGAAATGACCTCCCTATTGTTTCAAGGCCATGTGACTGCTATGATTTTATGTCGATGTGACAGTTTCTGTGTTCGGGGTATTTTTTTGCTTTTTTTAAATCTTGTACTGATCTGGTTATGGTTATAGAATTGGGTTAATTACTGATTACTGAAATGAGCAACATTTGGCTAAAATTTAACGCATTTTGATGTTTGCGTTAAAATGTAGTCGCATATTTACCAACGCATTAATTACGCTTTAATTGCAGTTAAAAAACAGCCCTATATAAAATATTAAATTTAGCTCAGTGTCACAAAAATTCTGAAAAATACAACCACTGTCTCGTGAACAGTCTAGGCCTTGATTGACAGGTGTCAGTCATGTATATGAAACTATTACAGCGATAAAAAAATTTGCGCAAAAAATGATGATACAAAATTTCTAGAATCTCGTTATTTTGATCTAATTATAACCTGGCTCATGATACACTTATTTTTTTTTTTACCTTCAAGTTGACTTCAACAATACATTACAGTATATAATGTAAACTAGTGAATGAAAATTTTCTCTTTTTACATCGACCTGGAATAGAGCAGGAAGTTTACTTGTCGTAGGGCTATATAACAAATACATCTTCATTTATATTACAAGTGGGGATTTTGTCGACATACCTGGGGGTGAGTGTGTGTGTGCGGATTGCGACAGGGTGGGGTGGTAGATCAACTTAATAAGTGAACAAACCTATAAACTTCAAATTTGTTGAGTGAAATACTGTTATCGATTTCTTGAACATTCAGTATTTTGGTCAAATTAATGCATTTAGGTGTTGCGTTAAAAATTTTAATCGCATTTTGTTCATTTTGTTTAAACTATAATATGTGCATTCATTTTGTTTAAACTATAATATGTGCATTCATTTTGTTTAAACTATAATATGTGCATTCATTTTGTTTAAACTATAATATGTGCATTCATTTTGTTTAAACTATAATATGTGCATTCATTTTGTTTAAACTATAATATGTGCATTCATTTTGTTTAAACTATAATATGTGCATTCATTTTGTTTAAACTATAATATGTGCATTCATTTTGTTTAAACTATAATATGTGCATTCATTTTGTTTAAACTATAATATGTGCATTCATTTTGTTTAAACTATAATATGTGCATTCATTTTGTTTTAAACTACAATATGTGCATTCATTTTGTTTAAAATATACTATGTGCATTCATTTTGTTTAAAATATACTATGTGCATTCATTTTGTTTAAAATATACTATGTGTGCATTCATTTTGTTTAAAATATACTATGTGTGCATTCATTTTGTTTAAAATATACTATGTGTGCATTCATTTTGTTTAAAATATACTATGTGTGCATTCATTTTGTTTAAAATATACTATGTGTGCATTCATTTTGTTTAAAATATACTATGTGTGCATTCATTTTGTTTAAAATATACTATGTGCATTCATTTTGTTTAAAATATACTATGTGCATTCATTTTGTTTAAAATATACTATGTGCATATATGTAAATAAATTATTTAATGAAAATATTTGTAAAACAAAAAATTGGTTACTTTCCATGATTATATTTTATAAAACAAAAATACTTCCCCTTCCTTACAATGTAGCTAAGGGATAGTGTGTTGCCTAGACCAGTTATGGCCAGGAGATATGATCAAACACCAAAAGCTTCTGTCATCAGACCATTATTTGTGATCATCTGGCATAGAACATGTTTAAAATTAATTTTAGGCTGGCTAACAGGCCCACTTAATATAACTAAATGAATATTTTATGTAATTGAAAAAAAAATACTTCACCGTAAACTTTTTCTGTTAATGCAAGTGGTCTTTAAATTTCTTGTACCAGTTGAACGTTGTGGTTAATGGCACCATGGCATTGGATAGGTGGAGTGTTAGCTTTTCTTCCAACTGGCTAATACCCATTGAAATATATTGTTTCTTCAAAAGGAAGTCACAGTATCAGTTCCAGTTTGATTACACCCATCGAATATTTTTTGGCTTGAAAAATCTGCAAAGGAAATATTTAAAATTCCAGAGTTGCCAAAACAAAATTGAAACATATTAACATAAATGCAAGTGTTAGTCATTTTAGTAGAAACTTTAATTCTAAAGGATAGGGGTGGGGGAGAGAAATAAATTATTTATTGAAAATATGTGCATTCATTTTGTTTAAAATATACTATGTGCATTCATTTTGTTTAAAATATACTATGTGCATTCATTTTGTTAAAAATATACTATGTGCATTCATTTTGTTTAAAATATACTATGTGCATTCCTTTTGTTTAAAATATACTATGTGCATTCCTTTTGTTTAAAATATACTATGTGCATTCCTTTTGTTTAAAATATACTCTGTGCATTCATTTTGTTTCAAATATACTCTGTGCATTCATTTTGTTTCAAATATACTCTGTGCATTCATTTTGTTTCAAATATACTCTGTGCATTCATTTTGTTTAAACTACAATATGTGCATTCATTTTGTTTAAACTATACTATGTGCATTCATTTTGTTTAAACTACAATATGTGCATTCATTTTGTTTAAACTACAATATGTGCATTCATTTTGTTTAAACTACAATATGTGCATTCATTTTGTTTAAACTATACTATGTGCATTCATTTTGTTTAAACTATACTATGTGCATTCATTTTGTTTAAACTATACTATGTGCATTCATTTTGTTTAAACTATACTATGTGCATTCATTTTGTTTAAACTATAATATGTGCATTCATTTTGTTTAAACTATAATATGTGCATTCATTTTGTTTAAACTATAATATGTATTTATGTGCATTCATTTTGTTTAAACTATAATATGTGCATTCATTTTGTTTAAACTATAATATGTGCATTCATTTTGTTTAAACTATACTATGTGCATTCATTTTGTTTAAACTATAATATGTGCATTCATTTTGTTTAAACTAGTATATGTGCATTCATTTTGTTTAAACTAGTATATGTGCATTCATTTTGTTTAAACTAGTATATGTGCATTCATTTTGTTTAAACTAGTATATGTGCATTCATTTTGTTTAAACTAGTATATGTGCATTCATTTTGTTTAAACTAGTATATGTGCATTCATTTTGTTTAAACTAGTATATGTGCATTCATTTTGTTTAAACTATAATATATGCATTCATTTTGTTTAAACTATAATATGTGCATTCATTTTGTTTAAACTATAATATGTGCATTCATTTTGTTTAAACTATAATATGTGCATTCATTTTGTTTAAACTATAATATGTGCATTCATTTTGTTTAAACTATAATATGTGCATTCATTTTGTTTAAACTATAATATGTGCATTCATTTTGTTTAAACTATACTATGTGCATTCATTTTGTTTAAACTATACTATGTGCATTCATTTTGTTTAAACTATACTATGTGCATTCATTTTGTTTAAACTATACTATGTGCATTCATTTTGTTTAAACTATACTATGTGCATTCATTTTGTTTAAACTATACTATGTGCATTCATTTTGTTTAAACTATACTATGTGCATTCATTTTGTTTAAAATATACTATGTGCATTCATTTTGTTTAAAATATACTATGTGCATTCATTTTGTTTAAAATATACTATGTGCATTCATTTTGTTTAAAATATACTATGTGTGCATTCATTTTGTTTAAAATATACTACGTGTGCATTCATTTTGTTTAAAATATACTATGTGTGCATTTATTTTGTTTAAAATATACTATGTGTGCATTCATTTTGTTTAAAATATACTATGTGCATTTATTTTGTTTAAATATACTATGTGCATATATGTAAATAAATTATTTAATGAAAATATTTGTAAAATAAAAAAATTGGTTACTTTCCATGATTATATTTTATAAAACAAAAATACTTCCCCTTCCTTACAATGTAGCTATGGGATAGTGTGTTGCCTAGACCAGTTATGGCCAGGAGATATGATCAAACACCAAAAGCTTCTGTCATCGAGACCATTATTTGTGATCATCTGGCATAGAACATGTTTAAATTAATTTTAGGCTGGCCTAACAGGCCCACTTAATATAACTAAATGAATATTTTATGTAATTGAAAAAAAAATACTTCACCGTAAACTTTTTCTGTTAATGCAAGTGGTCTTTAAATTTCTTGTACCAGTTGAGCACATTGCTGGTTAATGGCACCATGGCATTGGATAGTATTTGAATGTGGCTTTTTCTTCAACTGGCTAATACCAATTGAAATATATTGTTTCTTCAAAAGGAAGTCACAGTATCAGTTCCAGTTTGATTACACCCATCGAATATTTTTTGGCTTGAAAAATCTGCAAAGGAAATATTTAAAATTCCAGAGTTGCCAAAACAAATTGAACAAACATATTAACATAAATGCAAGTGTTAGTCATTTTAGTAGAAGCTTTAAACTATAAGGATAGGGGTGGGGGAGGAAATAAATTATTTATTGAAAATATGTGCATTCATTTTGTTTAAAATATACTATGTGCATTCATTTTGTTTAAAATATACTATGTGCATTCATTTTGTTTAAACTACAATGTGTGCATTCATTTTGTTTAAAATATACTATGTGCATTCATTTTGTTTAAAATATACTATGTGCATTCATTTTGTTTAAAATATACTATGTGCATTCATTTTGTTTAAACTACAATATGTGCATTCATTTTGTTTCAACTACAATATGTGCATTCATTTTGTTTCAACTACAATATGTGCATTCATTTTGTTTAAACTATACTATGTGCATTCATTTTGTTTAAACTATACTATGTGCATTCATTTTGTTTAAAATATACTATGTGCATTCATTTTGTTTAAACTATACTATGTGCATTCATTTTGTTTAAACTACAATATGTGCATTCATTTTGTTTAAACTATACTATGTGCATTCATTTTGTTTAAACTATACTATGTGCATTCATTTTGTTTAAACTATACTATGTGCATTCATTTTGTTTAAACTATACTATGTGCATTCATTTTGTTTAAACTATACTATGTGCATTCATTTTGTTTAAACTATACTATGTGCATTCATTTTGTTTAAACTATAATATGTGCATTCATTTTGTTTAAACTATAATATGTGCATTCATTTTGTTTAAACTACAATATGTGCATTCATTTTGTTTAAACTATAATATGTGCATTCATTTTGTTTAAACTATAATATGTGCATTCATTTTGTTTAAACTATATATATGTGCATTCATTTTGTTTAAACTATAATATGTGCATTCATTTTGTTTAAACTATAATATGTGCATTCATTTTGTTTAAACTATACTATGTGCATTCATTTTGTTTTAAACTATAATATGTGCATTCATTTTGTTTAAACTATACTATGTGCATTCATTTTGTTTAAACTATAATACGTGCATTCATTTTGTTTAAACTATAATATGTGCATTCATTTTGTTTATAAAATGTGCATTCATTTTGTTCAAACTATAATATGTGCATTCATTTTGTTTAAACTATAATATGTGCATTCATTTTGTTTAAACTATAATATGTGCATTATTTTGTTCAAACTATATATGCATTCATTTTGTTTAAACTATAATATGTGATTCATTTTTTTAAACTATTTGTATTCATTTTGTTTAAACTATATATGTGCATTCATTTTGTTTCAAATATACTATGTGCATTCATTTTGTTTAAATATTATGTGCATTCAAACTATACTATGTGCATTATTTTGTTTAAAATATAATGTGCATTATTTTGTTTAAATATATATGTCATTTTGTTTAAAATATATAGTGTCATTATTTTTTTAAACACTATGTGATTATTGTTTAAAATATAATATGTGATTCATTTTTAAAATATACTATGTGTATTATTT
This sequence comes from Bulinus truncatus, assembly GCA_021962125.1. NCBI lineage: Eukaryota > Metazoa > Mollusca > Gastropoda > Planorbidae > Bulinus > Bulinus truncatus. The sequence goes on from JAGDYQ010000109.1 coordinate 3,178,991, forward strand.
GTTTAAATATAATATGTGATTATTTTGTTTTATAATATGTGCATTCATTTTGTTTAAAACATACTATGTGCATTCATTTTGTTTAAACTATACTATGTGCATATAGTAAATAATTTTTATATAAATATTTATTTTTTAAACAAAATACTCTTCTTTATATAGATGGAAGAAATTATTTATATGAAATTTTGTAAAGCTTAATATAATAAAAATATTTTAGTTTAAAAATACTAGTAATTTAATGCAAGTGGTTTAAATTTTGATTGAGGAAACATAATGGTTTTTTAACTGTAATATTGTATTCAAAATAAGTATCATTCTGAACATATATTTTGTAAGAAATATTTGTGATATAATATTGTGAAACTTTAATTTAAGTGGGGGGGGGATAATTATTTAATTAAAATATGTGCATTCATTTTTTTAAAATATACTATGTCATTCATTTTGTTTAAAATATATATGTCATTCATTTTGTTTAAAATATATATGTGCATTCATTTTGTTTAAAATATACTATGTGTCATTCATTTTTTTAAACTATACTATGTGCATTCATTTTGTTTAAAATATACATATGTGCATTCATTTTGTTTAAAATATATATGTGATTCATTTTGTTTAAACTATACTATGTGTCATTCATTTTTTTAAACTATATATGGATTATTTGTTTAAATATATATGTTCATTATTTTTTTAAAATATATATGTGCATTCATTTTGTTTAAATATATATGTGCATTCATTTTGTTTAAACTATAATATGTGCATTCATTTTTTAAATATAATATGTGCATTATTTTTTTAAACTATAATATGTGATTATTTTTAAACTATAATATGTGCATTCATTTTTTTAAACTATAATATGTATTCATTTTGTTAAATATAATATGTGCATTCATTTTGTTTAAACTATAATATGTCATTCATTTTTTAAATATACTATGTGATTATTTTTTTAAACTATAATATGTGCATTCATTTTTTTAAACTATAATATGTGCATTCATTTTGTTTAAACTATATATGTGCATTCATTTTGTTTACTTGAAATGTGCATTCATTTTGTTTAAACTATAATATGTGCATTCATTTTGTTTAAACTATAATATGTGCATTCATCTTGTTTAAACTATAATATGTGCATTCATTTTGTTTAAACTATAATATGTGCATTCATTTTGTTTAAACTATAATATGTGCATTCATCTTGTTTAAACTATAATATGTGCATTCATTTTGTTTAAACTATAATATGTGCATTCATTTTGTTTAAACTATAATATGTGCATTCATTTTTGTTTAAACTATAATATGTGCATTCATTTAGTTTAAACTATAATATGTGCATTCATTTTGTTTAAACTATAATATGTGCATTCATTTTGTTTAAACTATAATATGTGCATTCATTTTGTTTAAACTATAATATGTGCATTCATTTTGTTTAAACTATAATATGTGCATTCATTTTGTTTAAACTATAATATGTGCATTCATTTTTATTTAAATATAATATGTGCATTCATTTTGTTTAAACTATAATATGTGCATTCATTTTATTTAAACTATAATATGTGCATTCATTTTGTTTCAACTATAATATGTGCATTCATTTTGTTTAAACTATAATATGTGCATTCATTTTGTTTAAATATAATATGTGCATTCATTTTGTTTAAACTATAATATGTGCATTCATTTTGTTTAAACTATAATATGTGCATTCATTTTGTTTAAACTATAATATGTGCATTCATTTTGTTTAAACTATATAATATGTTTTAAATATACTATGTGCATTCATTTTGTTTAAACTATAATTGTGCATTCATTTTGTTTAAACTATAATATGTGCATTCATTTTGTTTAAACTATAATATGTGCATTCATTTTGTTTAAACTATAATATGTGCATTCATTTTGTTTAAACTATAATATGTGCATTCATTTTGTTTAAACTATAATATGTGCATTCATTTTGTTTCAACTATAATATGTGCATTCATTTTGTTTAAACTATAATATGTGCATTCATTTTCTTTAAACTATAATATGTGCATTCATTTTGTTTTAAACTATACTATATATGTGCATTCATTTTGTTTTAAACTATAATATGAAATGCATTATAATATGTGCATTCATTTTGTTTAAACTATAATATGTGCATTCATTTTGTTTAAACTATAATATGTGCATTCTTTTTGTTTAAACTATAATATGTGCATTCATTTTGTTTAAAATATAATATGTGCATTCATTTTGTTTAAACTATAATATGTGCATTCATTTTGTTTAAACTATAATATGTGCATTCATTTTGTTTAAACTATAATATGTGCATTCATTTTGTTTAAACTATAATATGTGCATTCATTTTGTTTAAACTATAATATGTGCATTCATTTTGTTTAAACTATAATATGTGCATTCATTTTGTTTAAACTATAATATGTGCATTCATTTTGTTTAAACTATAATATGTGCATTCATTTTGTTTAAACTATAATATGTGCATTCATTTTGTTTAAACTATAATATGTGCATTCATTTTGTTTAAACTATAATATGTGCATTCATTTTGTTTAAACTATAATATGTGCATTCATTTTGTTTAAACTATAATATGTGCATTCATTTTGTTTAAACTATAATATGTGCATTCATTTTGTTTAAACTATAATATGTGCATTCATTTTGTTTAAAACTATAATATGTGCATTCATTTTGTTTAAACTATAATATGTGCATTCATTTTGTTTAAACTATAATATGTGCATTCATTTTGTTTAAACTATAATATGTGCATTCATTTTGTTTAAACTATAATATGTGCATTCATTTTGTTTAAACTATAATATGTGCATTCATTTTGTTTAAACTATAATATGTGCATTCATTTTGTTTCAACTATAATATGTGCATTCATTTTGTTTAAACTATAATATGTGCATTCATTTTGTTTTAAACTATAATATGTGCATTCATTTTGTTTAAACTATACTATGTGCATTCATTTTGTTTAAACTATACTATGTGCATTCATTTTTTTTGAACTAAAATATGTGCATTCATTTTGTGTGAACTATAATATGTGCATTCATTTTGTTTAAACTATACTATGTGCATTCATTTTGTTTAAACTATAATATGTGCATTCATTTTGTTTAAACTATACTATGTGCATTCATTTTGTTTAAACTATAATATGTGCATTCATTTTGTTTAAACTATAATATGTGCATTCATTTTGTTTAAACTATAATATGTGCCTTCATTTTGTTTAAACTATAATATGTGCATTCATTTTGTTTAAACTATAATATGTGCATTCATTTTGTTTAAACTATAATATGTGCATTCATTTTGTTTAAACTATAATATGTGCATTCATTTTGTTTAAACTATAATATGTGCATTCATTTTGTTTAAACTATAATATGTGCATTCATTTTGTTTAAACTATAATATGTGCATTCATTTTGTTTAAACTATAATATGTGCATTCATTTTGTTTAAACTATAATATGTGCATTCATTTTGTTTAAACTATAATATGTGCATTCATTTTGTTTAAACTATAATATGTGCATTCATTTTGTTTAAACTATAATATGTGCATTCATTTTGTTTAAACTATAATATGTGCATTCATTTTGTTTAAACTATAATATGTGCATTCATTTTGTTTAAACTATAATATGTGCATTCATTTTGTTTAAACTATAATATGTGCATTCATTTTGTTTAAACTATAATATGTGCATTCATTTTGTTTAAACTATAATATGTGCATTCATTTTGTTTAAACTATAATATGTGCATTCATTTTGTTTAAACTATAATATGTGCATTCATTTTGTTTCAAACTATAATATGTGCATTCATTTTGTTTAAACTATAATATGTGCATTCATTTTGTTTAAACTATAATATGTGCATTCATTTTGTTTAAACTATAATATGTGCATTCATTTTGTTTAAACTATAATATGTGCATTCATTTTGTTTAAACTATAATATGTGCATTCATTTTGTTTAAACTATAATATGTGCATTCATTTTGTTTAAACTATAATATGTGCATTCATTTTGTTTAAACTATAATATGTGCATTCATTTTGTTTAAACTATAATATGTGCATTCATTTTGTTTAAACTACAATATGTGCATTCATTTTGTTTAAACTATAATATGTGCATTCATTTTGTTTAAACTATAATATGTGCATTCATTTTGTTTAAACTATAATATGTGCATTCATTTTGTTTAAACTATAATATGTGCATTCATTTTGTTTAAACTATAATATGTGCATTCATTTTGTTTAAACTACAATATGTGCATTCATTTTGTTTAAACTATAATATGTGCATTCATTTTGTTTAAACTACAATATGTGCATTCATTTTGTTTAAACTATAATATGTGCATTCATTTTGTTTAAACTATAATATGTGCATTCATTTTGTTTAAACTATAATATGTGCATTCATTTTGTTTAAACTATAATATGTGCATTCATTTTGTTTAAACTATAATATGTGCATTCATTTTGTTTAAACTATAATATGTGCATTCATTTTGTTTAAACTATAATATGTGCATTCATTTTGTTTAAACTATAATATGTGCATTCATTTTGTTTAAACTATAATATGTGCATTCATTTTGTTTAAACTATAATATGTGCATTCATTTTGTTTAAACTATAATATGTGCATTCATTTTGTTTAAACTATAATATATGCATTCATTTTGTTTAAACTATAATATGTGCATTCATTTTGTTTAAACTATAATATGTGCATTCATTTTGTTTAAACTTCAATATGTGCATTCATTTTGTTTAAACTATATCATGACACATTCATTTTGTTTAAAGTGGTATATGTGCATTCATTTTGTTTAAACTGGTATATGTGCATTCATTTTGTTTAAACTGGTATATGTGCATTCATTTGTTTAAACTATAATATGTGCATTCATTTTGTTTAAACTATAATATGTGCATTCATTTTGTTTAAACTATAATATGTGCATTCATTTTGTTTAAACTATAATATGTGCATTCATTTTGTTTAAACTATAATATGTGCATTCATTTTGTTTAAACTATAATATGTGCATTCATTTTGTTTAAACTATAATATGTGCATTCATTTTGTTTAAACTATAATATGTGCATTCATTTTGTTTAAACTATAATATGTGCATTCATTTTGTTTAAACTATAATATGTGCATTCATTTTGTTTAAACTATAATATGTGCATTCATTTTGTTTAAAATATAATATGTGCATTCATTTTGTTTAAACTATAACTATGTGCATTCATTTTGTTTTAAACTATACTATGTGCATTCATTTTGTTTAAACTATACCATGTGCATTCATAAGTATGTAAACTTTACTATGTGCATTCATTTTGTTTAAACTATAATATGTCATTTGTTCATTATGTGCATTCATTTTGTTTAAACTATACTTTATATTGCATTCATTTTGTATTAAACTATACTATGTTCATTCATTTTGTTTAAACTATAATATGTGCATTCATTTTGTTTCAACTACAAATGTGCATTCATTTTGTTTAAACTATAATATGTGCATTCATTTTGTTTAAACAAAATGAATGCAATTATTTCTAATATATGCATTCATTTGTTTAAACTATGTGCATTCATTTTGTTTAAAATATACTATGTGCATTCATTTTGTTTTTTAATATGTGCATTCATTTTTGTTTAAACTATAATATGTGCATTCATTTTGTTTAAACTAGTAATATGTGCATTCATTTTGTTTAAACTATAATATGTGCATTCATTTTGTTTAAACTATAATATGTGCATTCATTTTGTTTAAACTATAACTATGTGCATTCATTTTGTTTAAACTATAATATGTGCATTCATTTTGTTTAAAACTATACTATGTGCATTCATTTTGTTTAAACTATAATATGTGCATTCATTTTGTTTTAAACTATAATATGTGCATTCATTTTGTTTAAACTATAATATGTGCATTCATTTTGTTTAAACTATAATATGTGCATTCATTTTGTTTAAACTATAATATGTGCATTCATTTTGTTTAAACTATACTATGTGCATTCATTTTGTTTAAACTATAATATGTGCATTCATTTTGTTTAAACTATAATATGTGCATTCATTTTGTTTAAACTATAATATGTGCATTCATTTTGTTTAAACTATAATATGTGCATTCATTTTGTTTAAACTATAATATGTGCATTCATTTTGTTTAAACTATAATATGTGCATTCATTTTGTTTAAACTATAATATGTGCATTCATTTTGTTTAAACTATAATATGTGCATTCATTTTGTTTAAACTATAATATGTGCATTCATTTTTTTAAACTATAATATGTGCATTCATTTTGTTTAAACTATAATATGTGCATTCATTTTGTTTAAACTATATATGTGCATTCATTTTGTTTAAACTATAATATGTGCATTCATTTTGTTTAAACTATAATATGTGCATTCATTTTGTTTAAACTATACTATGTGCATTCATTTTGTTTAAACTATAATATGTGCATTCATTTTGTTTAAACTATAATATGTGCATTCATTTTGTTTAAACTATAATATGTGCATTCATTTTGTTTAAACTATAATATGTGCCTTCATTTTGTTTAAACTATAATATGTGCATTCATTTTGTTTAAACTATAATATGTGCATTAATTTTGTATAAAATATACTATGTGCATTCATTTTGTTTAAAATATACTATGTGCATTCATTTTGTTTAAAATATACTATGTGCATTCATTTTGTTTAAAATATACTATGTGCATTCATTTTGTTTAAAATATACTATGTGCATTCATTTTGTTTAAAATATACTATGTGCATTCATTTTGTTTAAAATATACTATGTGCATTCATTTTGTTTAAAATATACTATGTGCATTCATTTTGTTTAAAATATACTATGTGCATTCATTTTGTTTAAAATATACTATGTGCATTCATTTTGTTTAAAATATACTATGTGCATTCATTTTGTTTAAAATATACTATGTGTGCATTCATTTTGTTTAAAATATACTATGTGTGCATTCATTTTGTTTAAAATATACTATGTGTGCATTCATTTTGTTTAAAATATACTATGTGCATTCATTTTGTTTAAAATATACTATGTGCATTCATTTTGTTTAAAATATACTATGTGCATATATGTAAATAAATTATTTAATGAAAATATTTGTAAAACAAAAAATTGGTTACTTTCCATGATTATATTTTATAAAACAAAAATACTTCCCCTTCCTTACAATATAAATAAGGGATAGTGTGTTGCCTAGACCAGTTATGGCCAGGAGATATGATCAAACACCAAAAGCTTCTGTCATCAGACCATTATTTGTGATCATCTGGCATAGAACATGTTTAAAATTAATTTTAGGCTGGCTAACAGGCCCACTTAATATAACTAAATGAATATTTTATGTAATTGAAAAAAAAATACTTCACCGTAAACTTTTTCTGTTAATGCAAGTGGTCTTTAAATTTCTTGTACCAGTTGAACGTTGTGGTTAATGGCACCATGGCATTGGATAGGTGGAGTGTTAGCTTTTCTTCCAACTGGCTAATACCCATTGAAATATATTGTTTCTTCAAAAGGAAGTCACAGTATCAGTTCCAGTTTGATTACACCCATCGAATATTTTTTGGCTTGAAAAATCTGCAAAGGAAATATTTAAAATTCCAGAGTTGCCAAAACAAAATTGAAACATATTAACATAAATGCAAGTGTTAGTCATTTTAGTAGAAAATTTAATTCTAAAGGATAGGGGTGGGGGAGAGAAATAAATTATTTATTGAAAATATGTGCATTCATTTTGTTTCAAATATACTCTGTGCATTCATTTTGTTTAAAATATACTCTGTGCATTCATTTTGTTTAAAATATACTCTGTGCATTCATTTTGTTTAAAATATACTATGTGCATTCATTTTGTTTAAAATATACTATGTGCATTCATTTTGTTTAAACTACAATATGTGCATTCATTTTGTTTAAACTACAATATGTGCATTCATTTTGTTTAAACTTTACCATGTGCATTCATTTTGTTTAAACTATAATATGTGCATTCATTTTGTTTAAACTATAATATGTGCATTCATTTTGTTTAAACTATAATATGTGCATTCATTTTGTTTAAACTATAATATGTGCATTCATTTTGTTTAAACTATAATATGTGCATTCATTTTGTTTAAACTATAATATGTGCATTCATTTTTGTTTAAACTATAATATGTGCATTCATTTTGTTTAAACTATAATATGTGCATTCATTTAGTTTAAACTATAATATGTGCATTCATTTAGTTTAAACTATAATATGTGCATTCATTTTGTTTAAACTATAATATGTGCATTCATTTTGTTTAAACTATAATATGTGCATTCATTTTGTTTAAACTATAATATGTGCATTCATTTTGTTTAAACTATAATATGTGCATTCATTTTGTTTAAACTATAATATGTGCATTCATTTTGTTTAAACTATAATATGTGCATTCATTTTGTTTAAACTATAATATGTGCATTCATTTTGTTTAAACTATAATATGTGCATTCATTTTGTTTAAACTATAATATGTGCATTCATTTTGTTTATAAATATGTGCATTCATTTTGTTTAAACTACAATATGTGCATTCATTTTTTTAAACTACAATATGTGCATTCATTTTCTTTAAACTATAATATGTGCATTCATTTTGTTTAAACTATAATATGTGCATTCATTTTGTTTAAACTATAATATGTGCATTCATTTTGTTTAAACTATAATATGTGCATTCATTTTGTTTAAACTATAATATGTGCATTCATTTATTTCAACTATAATATGTGCATTCATTTTCTTTAAACTATAATATGTGCATTCATTTTGTTTATAAAATGTGCATTCATTTTGTTTAAACTATAATATGTGCATTCATTTTGTTTAAACTATAATATGTGCATTCATTTTGTTTAAACTATAATATGTGCATTCATTTTGTTTAAACTATAATATGTGCATTCATTTTGTTTAAACTATAATATGTGCATTCATTTTGTTTAAACTATACTATGTGCATTCATTTTGTTTAAAATATACTATGTGCATTCATTTTGTTTAAAATATACTATGTGCATTCATTTTGTTTAAAATATACTATGTGCATTCATTTTGTTTAAAATATACTATGTGCATTCATTTGTTTAAAATATACTATGTGCATTCATTTTGTTTAAAATATACTATGTGCATTCATTTAGTTTAAAATATACTATGTGCATTCATTTTGTTTAAGATATACTATGTGCATTCATTTTGTTTAAAATATACTATGTGCATTCATTTTGTTTAAAATATACTATGTGTGCATTCATTTTGTTTAAAATATACTATGTGCATTCATTTTGTTTTAAAATATACTATGTGCATTCATTTTGTTTAAAATATACTATGTGCATTCATTTTGTTTAAAATATACTATGTGCATTCATTTTGTTTATACTATGTGCATTCATTTTGTTTAAACTATACTATGTGCATTCATTTTTGTTTATATACTATGTGCATTCATTTTGTTTAAACTATAATATGTGCATTCATTTTGTTTAAACTATACTATGTGCATTCATTTTGTTTAAAATATACTATGTGCATTCATTTTGTTTAAAATATACTATGTGCATTCATTTTGTTTAAACTATACTATGTGCATTCATTTTTTTAAAATATAATATGTGCATTCATTTTGTTTAAAATATAATATGTGCATTCATTTTGTTTAAAATATACTATGTGCATTCATTTTGTTTAAAATAACTATGTGCATTCATTTTGTTTAAAATATACTATGT